>ML103441.1:412-34170 GCA_003697995.1 Taxidea taxus jeffersonii
CCTGCTCTTTTTTTTTGTGGTGAGTTTTTCCGCCTTGTCATTTTGTCCAGATAAGAATCTGCTGTTCTCCTTGTTAAGTGAACTTGGTCTTGGCTGGATTTCTTTGATCTTCTGGGGGAGGGGCCTGCTGTAGTGATTCTCAGGTGTCTTTGCCCCAGGTGGAGTTGCACCGCCCTTACCAGGGGCCGGGCTAAGTAATCCTCTCAGGTTCGCTTTTGGGAGCTTTTGTTCCCTGAACGCTTTCCGTAGAGTTCTGGAGGACGGGAATGACAATGGCGGCCTCCCAATCTCCGGTTCAGAGGAGCCAAGAGCTAGGGGCCCCAGTCTTCAGTGCACCTTCATAGAAAAGCGTTTAATCCCTCCGGTCTCCCCAGCCCACGTTTGCACCCGGAGACCGCGTGCGCGCCCGGAGACCGCGCTCAGAGAAAATCGTGCGTAAGCAATCCCATCTCACTGGCTTCTGGGAGCGCTCCGAGCTCACCTAGCCTGTGACCAGGCATCTCTGTCTCTGGCAAAGTCCCTCCTGGAGTCTCCGAACCCCATAGATCCCTGAGCTCTCCCAGGTCGGAGTCTCCCCGGATCTTGTGGGGACCCCTCGCACAGAGCACCGGCCTGTGCCACAGAGCACCGGTCCGTGTCACAGACCACTAGGAAACCTCGGCTCTGTCTCCGCAGCTGGCTTCCCTGCTCTAATACCTGTGAGCTCTGCGACACTCAGACACCCCCAATCCTTCTGTGACCCCGCGGGACCTGAGTCCACGTTGTCCCCGTGAGGTCTTCACCCCAGTTTAGCCTCTGGAGCGATGTCCCTCCATGGAGCAGACTTTTAAAAGTCCTGATTTTGTGCTCCGCCGCTTGCCAGGAGCCGGCCCCCTCCCCCTGGGGTCTATCTTCCCATTGCGTTGGATTCACTTCTCCGCTGGTCCTACCTTTCAGAAAGTGGTCGATTTTCTGTTTCTAGAATTGTTGTTTTTCTTCTCTTCGATCTCCTGTTGGATTTGTAGGTGTTCGGAATGGTTTGATAGGCTATCTAGCTGATCTCCTGCTGGCTGATGTTGTCTCAGCCTGCTACTTCTCCACCATCTTGACTCCTCCCCCATAACAAGGACTTTTAGGCAAGTTAAAGGGAAAGGAGGGACCACTTGATGATAAATTATATGGCTCTGTTTAAATTATAATAAACAGAATTAAGCACAGTGAATCTCCTACTGGAAGATAATATGTAACTGTTTCATAAAGATTTGGTCAATGATTATACAGATGGAAGGAATGTAATATGGAGTGTAAGAGCATTAACAGATCTCTAGCACCTACCAGCCTATCCCAAAAAGTGTATGTCACAATTCTTATTGACACTTTACAAAAAAAGCATATGCAGTTTCATTGGTAAGAACATATAAGTAAAAACTGTTTTTGGTGACTCAATTTATTTCATTTGCTCTCTTTATAGATGCTAAAGTCTTTAGAATTTGTTTTGTAATCAAATATTATTGCCTAATTAATTTAATATTCATAAAAGATCTTTAAGTTAATCACAGATGTGGAAATAATTTAAGTTGACATTACAGAGTAACACAATCACCTTTGATAATAAAAAGTTAGATTAAGAGAAAACAGACACCATTGTTAAAAAAAGGGTGGTGGGGTTACATTATATGTTTAAATAAAGCTTAAATAAAAAATAAAAAATAAAAAAAATTTAAAAACCCTGTCCGATTTATCTAATGTATTAAGCTTGATGAATTTATTTCATAAAGTTAGATCTTATAATTCTTCTATAGTAATTCATAAATAACAAAATGTTTCAGAAGTATTGGTTAATGCATTTCTATTACTATTTCTTGCTATTCAAATGGCCATTTGCAATTTTGTTGTTGTTGTTTCTTATCTAGCAATCAGATATTGCCAACACGGCTAAAATAAAAGTTTCTGTGAGAGATTGATCATTCCCACCTCCCACTCTGAAGGGACAACCTAATTAAGTGCTAAAAATATAATTTATTTATTTGGGGGGAATTCTTGAATTCTCTGTTAAATTTATATAAGTACTTCTGAATCTTAGTAAACTAGTTAGATTAGGAGCTGCTTCAAATTTTTCAGGTACCATTATTAATGTGGTTGAGCTGTCAAAACAAAATGCCAAAGACTGGTGGTTTAAATGGCAAATGTATTTTCTCACATCTGGAGACTCTGAAGTCTAAGATCAAAGTTTTGGCAAGTTTGGTTTCTCTGAGGCCTGTCTTCTCTGCCTGCAGACTACTGCCTTCTTACCATATCCTCAATTGCCTTGTGTCTGTGTATGTGTATCTCTGGTGTCTTTTTTCTCCTGAGGACCTACTGGAGTAGAGCCTCACCTTTATGACCTTATTTAACTTTTACTAAGGATCCCATCACCAAATACAGTCACATTCGATGTTAAAGCTTCATTGTACGAATTTCAAGAGAATGTGATTCAGTAGATATAGCACCCAATTTGTATTATTTAATCTTTGTAAGAACCCTATTAGTAGGGTTACAATTTTTAAAAACAATTTGTTGTGTTATAATTAACATGGAGTAAGCAACACATATTTGGAAGATATAAGTAATGACATGTGTATATCAGTGGAACCATCACTGTGATCAAGATAGTAAACATATCCATCATCACCAAATGTTTACTTACATGTTATGTAGTCCCTTTCTTTCCTACCTCCCAAGCAATATATTATTTTTTGTCACCATAGATAAACTTATATTATTTTACAGCTTATATAAATGGAATTGTACAGTATACCTTCTCTCTGGCTTCTTTTACTCAGCATAATTATTTTGAGATACATTTATGATGTTGCATTTATCAACAGTAGAGATTATCAACAGTTATCTCTTTTTATCCCCGAGTATTTCATGTTATATATAGTAGTGCAATTGCTGGGTCATACTTTGGGTATCTCTATTTTTAACTTCTTGAGGACCCCCCATACTGTTTCCAGAGTGGCTGTACCAGCTTGCATTCCCATCAACAGTGTAGGAGTATTCCCGTTTCTCTATCCACATCTTCACCAACATTAGTTGTTTTTGGTACTGTTAATTTTAGCCATTCTAACTGGCATAAGGTGATCTCTCATTGTGGTTTTGATTTGTATTTCCCTGATTACAAGTGATGTTAAGCATTTTTTGTGTCTCTTGGCTATTTTTATGTCTTCTTCGGAGAAGTGTCTGTTCATATCTTCTGCCCGTTTCTTGACTGGAATAATTTTTAAAAATGTATGTATTAACTCTTGTAGTTTTCATTTATGGTCCTCTTCATTCCTTTTGAGATTGAGATTTCCAACTCCTACCATCTCATTTCTGCCTGAAAGACTTATTTTAGTGCTTTTGTTTTTCTTTGTAATGCTGGTGATAAATTTTTTCAGCCTCTGTATGTCTAAAAGTATATTTATTTTGACTTTGTTTTAGAAAGATATTTTTGATGGATATAGATTTCTAAGCTGACAGTTTGGTTTTTCTTTCTGTACTTTACAAATGTCCCACTGCCACCTTGCATGCATTTTTCTAAAAACTTATGATGTTATTCTTATATTTTCTTCTCTGCATACATATCTTTATTCTCTGGTTGTTTTCATTTCTCTCACTGTAGTAAAAATTACATAACAAAATTCACCTCTGGCTGCTTTTACAATTTTCTGTTTATCATTGGCTTAAAGCAATTTAATTGTGCCTTTTATAATTTTTAAGGTTATTTTTTTTAATTTCAAGTTTTTATTTAAATTCCAGTTAAGATACCATGTAATATTAGTTTCAGGAATAGAATTTAGTGATTCATCACTTACATACAACATCCAGTATTCATCACAGGTGCCCTCCTCAATCTCCACTGACCATTTAACCCATTCCCCTGCCCACCTCCCCTCTAGCAACCCTCAGTTTATTCTCTATATTCAAGAGTCTGGCTTATGATGTACCTCT
Source organism: Taxidea taxus jeffersonii (assembly GCA_003697995.1). Taxonomy (NCBI): domain Eukaryota; kingdom Metazoa; phylum Chordata; class Mammalia; order Carnivora; family Mustelidae; genus Taxidea; species Taxidea taxus. Next base: position 4,364 of record ML103441.1, read on the forward strand.
TTCTTCCCTGACCCCATGTTCATCTGTTTCATTTCTTAAATTTTACATATGAGTGAAATTTATCTTTTGATGAATGAATATGAGTGGTATTTATCTTTTTCTGACTGACTTATTTTACTTAGCATAAAACAGGTTAGCTCCATCCACGTCACTGCAAGTGGCAAGATTTCATTCTTTCTGATGGCTGAGTGATACTTCATTGTATGTATACACCACATCTTCTTTATGTATTCATTGGTTGATGGACATTTGGGCTCTTTCCGTAATTTGGCTGTAGTTGATAATGTTCACTATCACTAGTTGATAGTGATGATGTATCAACTAGTGATAGTGAACATCAGAGTGCATGTGTCCTTTTGAATCAGTATTTTTGTATCTTTGAGTTAAATACCTAGTAGTGCAATTGCTAGATTGTAGATAGCTCTATTTTTAACCTTTTGAGGAACCTCCATACTGTTTTCCAGAGTAGGTGCAAGAGTTTGCATTCCCATCAATAAGGTAAGAGGTTTCTCATTTCTCTGCATCTTCCCCAACAAACTGTTGTTGCCTATGTTGTTAATTTTAGCAATTCTGACAGGTGTGAATTGTTATCTCATTTTAGTTTTGATTTGTGTTTCCCTGATGATGAGTGATGTTGAGCATCTTTTCATGTGTATGTTAACCATCTGTATGTCTTCTTTGGAAAAATATCTGTTCAAGTCTTCTGCCCATTTCTTAACTGGATTATTTGGTTTTTGGGTGTTGAGCTTCATATGTTCTTTACAGATTTTGGATACTAACCCCTTATCAGATGGGTCATTTGCAAATATCTTCTTCCATTCTAAAGATTGCCTTTTAGTTTTGTTGTTTCCTTCACTATGCAGAAGCTTTTTTTCTTGATATCCCAATAGTTCATTTTTGCTTTTGTTTACCTTGCCTCCAGAGACATATCTAATATTAAGTTGCTATAACCAGTATCAGAGGTTTCTGCCTATGTTCTCTAGGATTTTGATGATTTTCTGTGTTATATTTAGGCCTTTCATCCATTTTGAATTTATTTTTGTGTATGGTGTAAGGATCGGTCCAGTTTCATTCTTTTGCATGTTGCTGTCTAGTATTCTCAACACCATTTGTTGAGACACAGTCTTTTTTTCCATTAGATATTCTTTCCTGCTTTGGCAAATATTAGTTGACTACAGAGTTGTGGGTCCATTTCTGGGTGTTCTGTTCTGTTCTAATGATCTGTGTGTCTGTTTTGTACTAGTACCATACTGTCATGATGACTACAACTTTATAATATATCTTGAAGTCTGAAATTGTGATGCCCTCAGCTTTGCTTTTCTTTTTCAAAATTGCTTTGGCTATTTGAGGTCTTTTGTGGTTCCATACAAAATTTAGGATTGTTTTTTCTAGCTCTGTGAAAAATGCTATTGGTATTTGATAGGGATTGCATTTAATCTGTAGATTGCTTTGGGTACTATAGACATTTTAACAATATTTGTTCTTCCAATCTATGAGTGTGTAGTGTTTTTCCATTTCTTAGTGTCATCTTCGATTTCTTTCAAAGTGTTCTATAGTTTTCAGAGTACAGATCTTTTACCTCTTTGGTTAGATTTATTCCTAGGTATCTTATGGATTTTGGTGAAATTATAAGTGGAACAGATTACTTGATTTCTCTTTCTGCTGCTTCATTACTGGTATATAGAAATGCAACAGATTTCTGTATATTTATTTTTTATCCTGCAACTTAACTGAATTCTTTTTTTTTTAAATATTTTATTTATTTATTTGACATAGAGATCACAAGTAGGCAGAGAGGCAGGCGGGGGGGGAAGCAGGCTCCCCACTGAGCAGAGAGCCCAATGTGGGGCTTGATCCCAGAACCCCAAGATCATCACCTGAGCTGAAAGCAGAGGATTAACCCACTGAGCCACCCAGGCACCCCTGAATTCTTGTTTCAATTCTATTGATTTTTTGGTAGGGTCTCTTGGGTTTTCTACGTAGAATATCATGTGTTTGTGAAGATTGAAAATTTGGTTCTTCCTTACCAATTTGGATGACTTTATTTCTTTTTGTTGTCTGATTGCTGAGGATAGAACTTCCAGTGCTATGTTAAATAACAATGGTGAGAGTGGACATCCTTTTCTTGTTTTGGCTGTAAAGGAAAAGCTCTCTATTTTTTTCCCACTGAGGATTATATTAGCTGTGGATATTTCATATATGGCCTTTATGATGTTGAGGTATATTCACTGTAATCCTACTTTACTAATGGTTTTTATTAAGAATGGATGCTGTACTTGTTTCATTGTGTGGTGGCCAGAAAATAAGCATGCAATATCTCATTCTTTTTGTACTTGTTGAGGCCTGATTTTTGACCTAGTATGTGATCTCTTGTGGAGAATGCCCCATGTGCACTTGAAAAGAATGTGTATTTTGCTGTTGTAAGATGAAATGTTCTGAGTACATCTGTTAATTCCATCCAGTCTAGTGTGTCATTCAAAGCCATTGTCTCCTTGTCAATTTCCTGCTTACATGGTTTGTCCATTGCTGTGAGTGGGGTGTCTCTTACTATCATTGTATTATATTCAATGAGTTCTTTTATGTTCGTATTAAAATTTTTTATATATTTGATGCTGCCAAGTCAGGTGCATAAATATTTACAATTGTTGGATCTTCTTGTTGAATAGACCCCTTTATTATGATATAGTGCCCTTGTTATCTCTTGTTACAGTCTTTAGTTTACAATCTATTTTATGTGATACAAGTATTGCTACTCTGGCTTTCTTTTAGGGTCTGATAGCATTATAAATTTTTCTGTATCCCCTCACTTTCAATCTGCAGCTGTCTTTGGGTCTAAAATGAGCCTTTTGTAGGCAGCATAGATGGATCTTCTTTTTTTATCCATTCTGACACTCTGAGTCTTTTGAATGGAGCATTTAGTCCATTTACATTCAGAGTATTTATTGTTAGATATGAATTTAGTGCCATTTATTACTTGTTTTGTCATTTTTTTTGGAGATTTTCTCTGCTTCTTCTAGACTGTGCCACTTCCCCTCCCCCCTGGTCAAAGAGTCACCTTTAATATTTCTTACAGGACTGGTTTAGTGATCATGAACTCTTAGTTTTTGTTTATCCTGGAAACTATCTCTTCTATTCTGAATGACAGGATTCCTGGATGGAGTATTCTTGGCTGCATATTTTTCCTATTCAGCATGTTGAATACATCATGTCACTTACTTCTTGCCTGTCATTTTCTGTGGAGTGATCTGCATCTAACCTTGTCTTCCCTTGTAAGTTAAGGACTTTCTGTCTTGCTTCTGTCAGGACTTTTTCTTTATCTCTCTATTTTTCAAATTTAACTATGATATATCTTGGTGTTGGCCTGCGTTTGTTGATTTTTTTTAAAGATTTTATTTATTTATTTGACAGAGAGAGAGAGAGATCACAAGTAGGCAGAGAGGCAGGCAGAGAGAGAGAGAGGAGGAAGCAGGCTACCTGCTGAGCAGAAGCCCAATGTGGGGCTTGAACCCAGGACCCTGCCATCATGACCTGAGCCGAAGGCAGAGGCTCAACCCACTGAGCCACCCAGGTGCCCTCGTTTGTTGATCTTGATAGAAGTTCTCTGTGCCTCCTGGATATGGATATCTATTTCCTTCCCCAGATTAGGGGACTTTTCAGCTATACCTTCTATCTGTTTCCTTCTCTTCTTCTTCTGGGACTCCTGTGATACAAATGTTATTATATTTTATGGAGTTGCTGAGTTCCCTAACTCTATATTCATGATTCAGTATTTTTATTTCCCTCTTCTTTTCCACTTCATTATTTTCAATAATTTTATTTTCTATATCGTTTATTTATTCCTCTGTTTCTTCCATTCTTATGGTAGTTACCTCCAGTTGATTTTGCATCTGTTATAGAATTTTTTATTTCAGCCTGACTAGTTTTTTGGTCTTTTATCTCTGAAGTAAGGGACTCCTTGATGTCTTTTATGCTTTTCTCAAGCCCAGCTAGTGTCTTTATGATTGTTGCTTTAAATTCTGGTTCAGGGGGTGCCTGGGTGGCTCAGTGGCTTAAAGCCTCTACCTTCGGCTCAGGTCATGATCCCAGGGTCCTGGGATCAAGCCCCACATCAGGCTCTCTGCTCGGCAGGGAGCCTGCTTCCTCCTCTCTCTCTCTCTCTGCCTGCCTCTCTGCCTACTTATGATCTCTATCTGTCAAATAAAATAAATAAAATCTTAAAAAAATTCTGGTTCAGACATTACTTAAAGTTATTTCAATTTGATCCCTGGCCATGACCTTTTTTTGCTCTTTCTTTTAGAATAAATTCCTCCATCTTGGCATTTTGTCTAAGTCTCTGTCTTCCTCTGTGTGTTAGGAAACCCTGTTATGTTTCCTGTTCCTGAAAATAATGGCTTTATAAAATGAAGAGACCATATACTGTTGGGGGTCTGGTGCTTCAGGAAATGTCTCTGGTGTATGCTGTGCACACTCTGCTTCCATGTTTTGGTTGCTCCTTCCCAGTCGTCTTCTGCAGAGTTTCTCTTTGCCTGTAGTGGGTAGTGCTTGAATGTTAGCCAGAGTGTGGGATTTTAAATTAGGTGTGCTATAGTCTTCTTGTTGGAAGAGACCTGATGCTATTTCCACTAGAGATGAAGCTTTGCAGAACTCTATGGCCGGTAAACATGGTGTGTGTCTGTGTGTGTTTGGGGGAGGGCTGTGGCGGTTCAGATCTTCTGAGGGAGGGCCCTGCTGCCTGGTTTTCAGGCACACTTTCCTTAGAAAAGCAGCATTTGCAGAGCATGGGGAGGCTGGGCTTGGTGCAGGCTGTTTAGGGCACCACTGTTGGTGTTGTGCTGCTTACTGAAGTTAGTTTATGCTGAGTGGTGAGGAAAAGAAATAGTACCAGCTCCCACCCTTGTCCTGGAGAGGGGAGTTTGCACTCTCTGCTGTGTGGAAAGCCCTCCCAGAAGAGTAAACAATTTTCCCTTATGTGTCTCAGGCTTCCCTCACATTGCTGCCTTCACACTGTCTGTTTCTGGCCATCTGCCCATCCAGTAGTGGAATGCATCTATATTATGTCCCAGGCAGGCTGACTGAGTTTCAAAACTCCAAAATTTAGGGAGTTGGCATGAGGACAACCCAAGATGATCCTTTAAGGGAGGGTCTTGGCACACTGGGACTGATGCTAATTTGTCCTAGACGGATAGTCACACCAAAGTGCAAGGGGAAGGATTTTGGAGAAAAGCACAGCAAAGTGTCAGTATGCAGCTTAGCTGCCTCTTACAGGTGTCTCTGAACTTTGTTGAGGTACACCTGCTGGCTATTCTGTCTCAGAGAAGTAATTCCACACCTCCTAGATGCACTCTGAGAAGGGGAAGCTCAGGGGCTACTCAAATCCTGCTACCTGCTACCAGTTGATCTGCCCTCCTCCACAGGAGAACTGCAGCATCTCCTGGGCACCATACCAGGCATGCCACGGACCTCTAAAACACTAGTCTTTGAGCTCCACTGGTGGTAAAAACTCACAAAAATCAGCCTTTCTCCTGTTACTAGTCAAGTGCTTTGGAAAGTGTTTTCCTTGTGTGATCCCCTGTGCACTGCTGTCTTTCTCGCCTCTTTCCATCACCAGGATTCCCTCCCTTTCCCGGCACCAGAAATCCACTTCTTCCCCAAATTACATCTCTGCACTACCTATCTTCCACTATGTGGCTTCTTCTCTCCCTCTCATTGTGCATTTTGTTCTGTCAGTCCTTGGTGATTTCTTGGGTATTCAGAAAGATTTGTTTTATATTTAGCTGTGTTCAAGGGAGGAAGCAAGCCTAAGTTCCTCTTACTACTTCACCATCTTAGTTCCTCCTCTACCTTTTATACTTTCTTTCATGTTATTGCATGTTATATTTGAGGTTAAGTTTTGTTTTGTTTTGTTTTGTTTTTCCAGTAGGTGAGATTATAGTGGGAGGAGAGTCAAGATGGCAAAGTAGCAGGTTGAGACGACATCAGGTAGCAGGAGATCAGCTAGATAGCTTCTCAAACCATGCCAAACACCTACAAATCCAACAGGAGATCAAAGAGAAGAAGAGCAACAATTCTAGAAACAGAAAATAGGCGACTTTCTGAAAGGTAGGACTGGTAGAGAACTGAATCCAAAGCGACGGGAAGATAGACCGCAGGGGTAGGGGCCAGCCCTGGCAAGTGGCGGAGCAATGGAGCACAAAATCAGAACATTTAAAAGTCTGTTCCACTGAGGGACACTGCTTCAGAGGCTAAACCAGGGTGAAGCCCACGTGGGGACAGCATGGCCTCAGGTCCCGTGGGATCACAGAAAGATCGGGGGTGTCTGAAAGTCGCAGAGCTCACAGGTATTAGAGCAGGGAAGCGGGCTACAGTGACAGAGCCGAGGAGTAGCTCTCAACTCATTGTTACCTTGAACTGTAATCCGTGGCACAGGTCACTACTCTGCGATTGGGGTCCCCACAAGGTCCGGGTACACTCCCCTGGAAAAGCACAGGGATCTGTGGAATTCAGAGACACCAGGCAGGGCTGTGTGCCAGAGAAAGAGATGCTTGGTCACAGGCTGGATGAGCTTGGAGCACAGCCGGAGGCCAGGGAGATGAAAGTGATTGAGTGCTTTTCACCGAGTGCGGTGGGAGGCCAGGGAGACAGGAGTGATTGAACGCTTTTCTCTGAGGGTGCACTGAGGAGTAGGGCCCTGAACTCTCGGCTCCTCCAGGCGGGAGATTGGGAGACCGCCATTTTCATTCCTGTCCTCTGGAACACTACGAAAAGTGAAAAGTGAAAAGCGTTCAGGGAACAAAAGCTCCTGAAAGCAAACATGAGCAGATTACTTAGCCCGGCCAGTGGTAAGGGTGGTGCAATTCCGGCTCTGGCAAAGACACTTGAGAATCACTACAACAGGCTCTTCCCCCAGAAGATAAACAAGAAATCCAGCCAAAACCAAGTTCACTTACCAAGGAGAACAGTGGAATTCCAGAGGAGGAGAAAGCAAAGCATGGAATTCATGGCTTTCTCTCCATGATTCTTTAGTCTTGCAAAGTTAATTAATTTTTTTAATTTATTTTTTTCTGCTAATATTTTTAACTTTTACCCATTCCTCTTTTAACATTTTTAACTAGTTTATCTTAACAATAACTTTCATTAAAAAATAATATTTTTGGACCTTCATTATTATAGTCATATTTTATCCTTCATTGTATCTAACTTTATTTTTTGTATACACACAGGGTTTTTTCTTCTAAAAAATTTGGTGTACAACTTCTTCTAATCGATCAAAATACACCCTGAATCTAGCACCAGGCTTTTTCTAGTCTCCAGCCCGAGCAAAGTATTTCCACCTTCTTTTTCTTTATTCTCCCAACCAACTTACCTTATCAACTCCTTTTTTTAGACATTAATTTTTTTTCATCTTTATAGTCATATTCCATCCCTTCATTGTGTTTACCCTTACATATATTTTCATTCTTTAAAATTTTGAGAGGTAATTTCTTCTAAGAGACCAAAATACTCCCAGAATTAAGTGGGTGACCCTGTTCTAGTCACCAGTCTAATATATATATATATATTTTTTTCTTTTTTACATTTTTTTCTTTATTTGTTTTCTTTGTTTAAATGTTTTTTTTCTAAACTTCTTTTTACCCCCTTTCTCCAACCCACAATTTCGGGGCTCTTCTGATGTGGTTAAAGCATATTTTCCTGGTGACTTTGCCACACTTTTAGTATTTCATTTCTTCCTTCATATATTCTTATGTGGCAAAATGACAAGACTGAAAAACTCACCACACACACACACACACAAAAACAGACAAACAAACAAAAAAACAAAACAAGAGGAAGTACCTAACACTAGGGAACTAATTGATATGGACATGGGTGATATGTCAGATCTAGAGATCAGAATGATGATTCTCAAGATACTAGCCGGGCTCAAAAAAGGCATGGAAGATATTAGAGAAACCCTGTCTGGAGAAATAAAAGCTCTTTTTTGGAGAAATAAAAGAACTAAAATCTAACCAAGTTGAAATAAAAAAAGCTATTAATGAGGTGCAATCAAAAGTGGAGGCTCTTACTGCTAGGATAAATGAGGCAGAAGAAAGAATTATTGATATAGAAGACCAAATGACAGAGAATAAAGAAGCTCAGCCAAAGAGAGACAAAGAACTACTGGATAACGAGGGGAGAATTCACGAGATAAGTGATACCATAAGATGAAACAACACTAGAATAACTGGCATTCCAGAAGAAGAAGAAAGAGAGAGGAACAGAAGGTATACTGGAGAGAATTATTGTAGAGAATTTCCCTAATATGGCAAAGGGAACAAGCATCAAAATCCAGGAGGTGCAGAGAATTCCCCTCAAAATAAATAAGAATAGGACCACACCCTGTCATCTAATAATAAAATTTACAAGTCTTAGCAACAAAGAGAAAATCCTGAAAGCAGCAAAGGACAAGAAGTCTGTAACATACAATGGTAAAAATATTAGATTGGCAGCAGACTTATCCACAGAGACCTGGCAGGCCAGAAAGAACTGGCATGATATATTCAGAGCACTAAACAAGAAAACATGCAGCCAATAATACTTTATCCAGCTAGGATATCATTGAAAATAGAAGGAGAGATTAAAAGCTTCCAGGACAAACAAAAACTGAAAGAATTTGCAAACACCAAGCCAAATATACAGGAAATATTGAAAGGGGTCCTCTAAGCAAAGAGACACCATAAAAGTAGTAAACCAGAAAGAAACAGAGACATTATACAGTAACAATCACCTTACAGGCAATACAATGGCACTAAATTCATATCTCTCAATAGTTACCCTGAATGTAAATGGGCTAAATGTCCCAATCAAAAGACACAAGGTATCACAATGAAACAAAACAAAACAAAACAAAACAAAAAAAAAACAAAAGCCATCAATATGCTGCCTACAAGAAACTCATTTTAGACCCAGAGAAACCTCCAGATTTAAAGTAAGGGGGTGGAAAAAAATTTACCATGCTAATGGACATCATCAGAAAGTTTGGGTGGCAATCCTTATATCAGATCAATTACATTTTAAGCCAAAAACTATAATAAGAGATTAGTAAGGACACTATATCATACTCAAAGGGTCTGTCCAACAAGAAGAACTAACAGTTTTTAATATCTATGCCCCTAATGTAGGAACAACCAACTATATAAACCAATTACTAACAAAATCAAAGAAACACATTGACAATAATACAATAATAGTAGGGGGCTTTAACACACCCCTTACTGAAATGGACAGATCATCCAAGCAAAAGATCAACAAGGAAATAAAGGGCTTAAATGATACACTGGACCAGATGGACATTACAGATCAATTCAGAACATTGCCGCCCAAAGCAAAAGAATACACATTCTTCTCTACTGCACACGAAACATTCTCCATAATAGATCACATTCTGGGTCATAAATCAGGTCTCAACCAATATCAAAAGATTGGGATTATTCCTGCATATTTTCAGACCAGAATGCTCTGAAGCTAGAACTCAATCACAAGAGGAAATTTGGAAAGAGCACAAATACATCGAGACTCAACAGCATCCTTCTAAAGAATGAATGGGTCAACCAGGAAATTAAAGAAGAATTGAAAAAAAATCATAGAAACAAATGATAATGAAAACACAATGGTCCAAAATTGATGGGACACAGCAAAGGCAGTCCTGAGAGGAAAATATATAGTGATACAAGCCTTTCTCAAGGAACAAGGAAGGTCTCAAATATACAAACTAAGCCTACACCTAAAGGAGCTGGAGAAAGAACAACAGAGAAAGCCTCAACCCAATGGGAGAGAGACATAATAAAGATCAAAGCAGAAACCAATGAAATAGAAACCAAAAAACAAACAAACAAACAAACAAACAAACAAAAAAACAAACAATAGAACAAATCAACGAAACTAGGAGCTGGTTCTTTGAAAGAATTAAAAAGATTGATAATCCCCTGGCCAGACTTATCCAAAAGAAAAGAGAAAGGACCCAAATAAATAAAATCATGAATGAAAGAGGAGAGATCACAACCAACACCAAAGAAATACAAACAATTATAAGAATATATTATGAGGAACTCTGTGCCAGCAAATTTGACAATCTGGAATAAATGGATAAATTCCTAGAGACATATAAACTACCACAACTGAACGAGGAAGAAATAGAAAACCTGAACAGACCCATAAACAATAAGGAGATTGAAGCAGTCATTAAAAATCTCCAAACAAACAAAAGCCCAGGGCCAGATGGCTCCCCAGGGGAACTCTAGTAAACATTTAAAGAAGAATTAATTCCTATCTCCTGAAGCTGTTTCAAGAAATAGAAATGGATGGAAAACTTCCAAACTAATTTTATGAGGCCAGCATTACTTTGATCCCAAAACCAGACAAGGATCCCATCAAAAAAGAGAATTACACACCAATATCCTTGATGAACACAGATGTGAAAATTCTCACCAAAATAATAGCCAATAGGATCCAACAGTACATTAAGAGGATTAATCACCACGACCAAATGGGATTTATTCCAAGGCTGCAAGGTTGGTTCAACATCCACAAATTAATCAATGTGATACAGTACATTAATAAAAGAAAGAAGAAGAACTATATGATACTCTCAATAAATGCTGAGAAAGCATTTGACAAAGTACAGCATCCCTTCCTGATCAAAACTCTTCAAAGTGTAGGGATAGAGGACACATACCTCAATATTATCAAAGCCATCTATGACAACCCACTGCACGGGGTGCCTGGGTGGCTCAGTGGTTTAAAGTCTCGCCATCGGCTCAAGTCATGATTCGGGTCCTTGGATCAAGTCCTGCATTGGGCTCTCTGGTCAGCAAGAAGCCTGCTTCCCCTCCTTCTCTCCCTAGCTGCCCCCCTGCCTGCTTGTGATCTCTGTCTGTTAAATAAATAAAAATCTTAAAAAAAAAAAAAAGAAAAGAAAACCCACTGCAAATACCTTTCTCAATGGAGAAAAACTGAGAGCTTTTCTCAGGAACACAGCAGAGATGTCCATTATCACGACTGCTATTCAACATAGCACTAGAAGTCCTAGCCTCAGCAATCATACAACAAAAAGAAATTAAAGGCATCCAGATCGGCAAAGAAGAAGTCAAACTATCACTCTTTGCAGATGATATGATAATATATGTGGAACATCAAAAAAACCCCATTCCAAATCTGCTGGAACTTGTACAGGAATTCAGTAAAGTGTCAGGATATAAAATCAATACATAGAAAACAGTTCCATTTATTTACACGAACAACACGACAGAAGAAAGAGAAATTAAGAAGTCAGTACCATTTACAATTGCACCCAAAACCATAAGATACCTAGGAATGAACCTAACCAAAGAGGCAAAGAATCTATACTCAGAAAACTATAAAGTACTCATGAAAGAAATTGAGGAAGACACAAAGAAATGGAAAAATGTTCCACACTCATGGATTGGAAGAACAAATATTGTGGAAATGTCTATGCTACCTAAAGCTATCTACACATTTAATGCAATCCCTATCTTTTGAAGAAATGGAACAAATAATCCTAAAATTGATATGGAACCAGAAAAGACCTCAAATAGCCAAAGGAATATTGAAAAAGATAGCCAAGGTTGGTGGCATCACAATTCTGGACTTGAAGGTCTATTACAAAGCTGTCATCATTAAGACAGTATGGTACTGGCACAAAAATAGACACATAGATTAATGGAACAGAATAGAGAGCCCAGAAATAGACCCTCAACTCTATGGTCAACTAATCTTCGACAAAGTAAGAAAGAATGTCCAATGGAAAAAAGACAGCCTCTTCAACAAATGGAGCTGGGAAAATTGGACAGCCACATGCAGAAAAATGAAATTGGACAATCTCCTTACACCACACATGAAAATAGACTGAACGTGGATGAAGGACCTCAATGTGAGAAAGGAATCCATCAAAATCTTTGAGGAGAACACAGGCAAAAACCTCTTTGACCTCAGTAGCAGCATCTTCTTCCTAGGAACATCGCCAAAGGCAAGGGAAGCAAGAACAAAAATGAACCCTTGTACTTCATCAAGTTCAAAAGCTTTTGCACAGCAAAGGAAACAGTCAACAAAACCAAAAAGACAACTGACAAAAAGGGAGAAGATATTTGCAAACGACATATCAGATAAAGGGCTAGTATCCAAAATCTATAAAGAGCTTAGCAAACTCAACACCCAAAGAACAAATAATCCAATCAAGAAATGGGCAGAGGACATGAACAGACATTTCTGCAAAGAAGACATCCAGATGGCCAACAGACATATGAAAAAGTGCTCCACATCACTCAGCATCAGGGAAATACAAATCAAAACCACAATGAGATATCACCTCACACCAGTCAGAATGGTGAAAATTAACAAGTCAGGAAATGACAGATATTGGTGAGGATGTGAAGAAAGGGGTAACCTCCTACACTATTGGTGGGAATGCAAGCTGGTGCAACCCCTCTGGAAAACAGCATGGAGGTTCCTCAAAAAGTTGAAAATAGAGCTACCCTATGACCTAGCAATTGCATTACTGGGTATTTACCCTAAAAATACAAACGTAGTGGTCCAAAGGAGCACGTGCACCTGAATGTTTATAGCAACAATGTCCACAATAGTGAAACTATGGAAAGAACCTAGATGTCCATCAACAGATGAATGGCTAAAGAAGAAGTGGTATATATATACAATGGAATACTATGCAGCCATCAAAAGAAATGAGATCTTGCCATTTGCAATGATATAGATGGAATTGGAGATTATTATGCTTAGTGAAATAATTCAATCAGAGAAAGACAACTATTGTATGAGCTCCCTGATATGAGGAAGTGGAGATGCAATATGGAGGGGTTGGGGAGCAGGAAAAGAATAAATGAAAGAAGATGGGATCGGGAGGGAAACAAACCATAAGAGACTCCTAATGTCACTAAACAAACTGAGGGTGGCTGGGGGAAGGTGGGTAGAGAGAGGGTGGTGGGGTTATGGACATTGGGGAGGGTATGTGATATGGTGAGTGCTGTGAAGTGTGTAAACCTGGCAATTCACAGACCTGTACCCCCAGGGCTAATAATACATTATATGTTCATAAAATATTAAAAAAATTATTAAACAAAACAAAATAGGTGAGATTTTAGTTTTCTTCAAATTTGTAAATATTTTAGGTCATTATTTATTTTCTATGCTCCCACTGTCCTGAAGGACACTAATTACCAATATTTTGAACCATGTTATCCCTTAGCTCATTTTTGCCTATTTTCCCCTTTTTGTGTTCTTTTTCTTCTGGGTGTGTTATTTTTAATAAATTATATCATGTCTTCAGATTCATTTTTTTTCTTCTGCTATGTCTAATCTTCCATTGATACCAACTAGAGTATTTGCTATCTGAAATATTATAGTATTTTGCTCTAAAAGTTTGATTTGGAGCACCTGGGTAACACAGTCAGTTGAGTGTCTGACTCTTGGTTTTGGTCCAGATCTAATCTTGGAGTTGTGAAATCAAGTCCTGTGGTGGGCTCTGTTCAGCAGTCTCTTCAGATTCCTCTCTATCTCTCTCTCTCTCTCTCCCTTTGCCCCTCCTACACCCTGCACTCTGTCTCCCTCAAATAAATATTTAAAAAGAAGTAAATACAATTTTTCATTTGTGTCTAAATCTTTATTTATTTATTTATTTGTCAGACAGAGAGAGAGAGAGCACACAGAGGGAGTAGAAGGCAGAGGGAGAAGTAGGCATCCAGTTGAGCAAGGACCCTAATGCGAGACTCAATCCCACTACCCAGGATCATGACCTAAGTTAAAGTTAGACACTTAACTGATTGAACCACCCAGGCATACCTGATTTTTGTCTTAAATATGTGTGTCAGTTCTGGGTCACATTTGATTGAGTGATTATTCTTCTCATTATGAGTCATGTTTTCCTGCCTACTAATTTTGATTGGATGCCAGGCAAAGTGAATTTTACTTTGTTGTTTGCCAAATATTTTTGTGGTCCCATAAGTTTTTTTGGTCTTTGTTCTGAGATACAGGTGACTACTTGAAAATAGTTTGATCCTTCTGGTTCTTACACTTAAGATTGTTGGTTAAGCCTGAAGAAATACTCATTTTCAGCTTATTATTCCCAACTATAGAGGCAAAATATTCTAAAGTACTCTATTGAAATGTTATGAATTATCAGTTTCTAGTCTGGCTGGTGAGAACAGATATTTCTGACTCTCTATAAGCACATGCAATGCTCCCTCTACTCTTTTTTGGATGATTCTTTACCAAGTTTTGATTAATTTCCTCACCTGTGTGTGCACTATGCTAAGGGCTCGAAGAGAACTCTCTGAAGATCTGTGTTGCTCTCTGTGCACCTCTCTCTTCTTTGGAACTCTACCTTGTTCTTCCTAGACACAGTCTGTCTCTTCAAGAAGTCTGCCGGTCTCTACCTTAGTTTTTCTTTCCTACACTATTGCCTAGAAACACTGTAGCATCATGAGCTGGGACAAAAATAGAGCTGTTGTCACTTGCTTCTCATTTCTGAGTGATCACTGTCTTTTATTACCTGATGTTCATTTTTTTTTAAACACAGTTTTGTATATTTTGCCTATTTTTTATTTCTTTTTTGTTTCAAGAAAACAAATAAATCTAGTTCTTGTTAGTTTACCTTGGTTAGAAGTGGAGGTATTATTCAAATTTTAAAAGACCTTATAACTTATTTTACAATCCTCATCTCTAGCTATCAACAAAAGTATACACCCTATTTTCTGAAAAAACTCTTCAAACGTAGATGTTAGAAGGACTTAATTAAATTCTTCAACAATCTAAGAAACTTTCAGGTGGCCGTTCTTTGTAGGATTAAAACATATATATTTTTAATCTGGGCCCCAGATTGAAATTTTAGTCCAAATACAGAGTTTTGAACTTAGGAATTTCCAGGATGAGGAATCTTTAAGTAGAGTTCTATTTAATATTTTGTATTTTCTATTTCTGTGGCATTTATCTATCAGTTTGTTGTGGGCAAAACTAGGAGCTTGACATCAACATTTAACATTAGTCTCAAAATTTCTCACATTACCTTAGCTCTTTTCTGTTTCTTCTGAAAGCATGGAGAAGAAAATATGCACTCAAACTCCTCAGCTTTTATAGGTTGTAATTATGAAGGAAGCTGTAAAAGAAATTGCAAAAAGCAGAGTTGCTCATTCCAACTCATAATCCAGTTAGCTTATTCTACTGTTCTACAAGGAAATCTAATCCTTTTTAGAAACTTATTTCAGTCTTTGAAAATAATGGTTTTAATTATTTAAAACTTTCCATATGATCCTTGACATTAGATAATAGATCTTTCTATAAGAATTAGATATCACAATAGTGCTGGGTTTCTCAACCTTGTAACTATTGGCATTTTGAGCCAGATAATTCTTTGATTTGGGGATCCTGTGGATCATTGGATGTTTAGCAGCAGCATCAGTATGATCTACGCCCTAGCTTCTAGTAGAATACTTTTCTCCCTCAGGTTGTGACAAGCAAAAATGTTTCTATATATTCCCAAATATCCTGGGGGAAGGAAGAGGAGACACAAAATTGCCTCTGATGGACAAGCATTGCTATAGTGTAACACACCTAATAGAATGCAAATATCAGAGTCCCCTAAAACTATTCCTAAAAAGGCAGCCACAAATATAAAATTACTACAATTACAAATAGACCAATAAGTATAAAGTATAAAAGGCTAGTTACTTTACTATCACATAGAGGGCTAGGGAAAGTGGAAATACAATATACTAAAACTTAGATGCAACAAAAGCAGTTCTAGTGGAAATTCATAGTAATTCATACCTACATTAAAAAATTTAAATCCACTTAACTTTACACATAAAAGAACTAGAATAAGAAAAAAAACTAAGCCTAAAGTTAGTAGAAGATAGGAAATAACAGAGATTAGAGCAGACACATATGAAATCAATACCAAAAAGACAATAAAATGACAAATGACACTAGAAGGTATTTTTATTTTTTTAAGATAAACCATATAAACAAAACTTCAGCTAATGTTATGGAGAGAAAAAGGGAGAGAGAGAAAGAGAGAGGATGCAAATAAAATTAAATATGAAAGAGGAGACATTATAACTACTACCACAGAAATACAAAGGATCAGAAGAAACTATTATGAACAATTATATGCCAAAAACAAACAAAACAGATGCAAGTAAAGATAACTACATGTATATTAAGATAAAGGGCACTGAAAAAAAAAAAAGATAAAGTGCACTGGCTCTAATTACTGCTAAACATTCAAAGATACAAATATAAAAATCCCAATTTTTTCAATGCAAGTAAATTCCTTGAGTTAACTTCTAATGTTAACCAAACAAAATAATTATATTACTAGTTAACTTTAGTCGATAAATAAAATAAAAGTTTTAAAAATCTACAGCCACTGGGGGAGAAAAAGGTATATATTTTTTTCTAACTAAAACACAACTTTTTATCATTTTTATATTAGAATGAATACAGCCAATATTTAAAAGTTGGATAAACTTTTAATAGCATTTATGAAATTTTACATATGCTTTTTCACTGATCATTTCATGTAGACAAAATATATCTGTTTTGCTCACTGAATGTCCATTGCCTTTTCTTCTGTCAACAACCACCAAATTTTCTTTTTGATGAAAACATACCTCCATACAATATAGATCTGGGTGGAGATGACCTTAATCCCATTTTCTCCAGAATTTACTTGGGTAACTCTAATCTAATTTAATCAGAATATTCTAATATCCTATACGCAATGGTTTAGGCAAAAGTATGGTTCAATTAAGTCAATGACTTAAAGGCTCATTTGGAAAAAATAATTATGTATATATAGCTATATATATATATATACATATATATATATATTATTATTATTAGCTAATGCTTTTATGTGCCAAGAATTCTTTCAAGAGGTTAAGAGGTTTGACTAGATTAAGTAATCATTCAAAAATCCTAGGTGGTAGAAACTGGTTTTCTTAAAGATGAAGAAGTTAGGGACATTTTGTGGGGGCACCTGGCTGGCTCAATTGGAAGAGTGAGCAACTGTTGGTCTCCAGATCTTGAGTTTGAGTCCCACATTGGGTGTAGAAATTACTAAAGTAAAGAAAGAAAGAAACTTAAAAAAAGAAGAAGTTAAGGCGCCTTAGATATTTATGAAGCTAAACTCATAATAGGTCAGATTGAAGTCTAATCTAGACAAATTGGGCTCACTACTGTGATAATATCCTAAAAACTATATAATGCTGGAACAGTTGGGAGAAGATCACTCTCTTTTCTTTGGATATGGAAATTATGGGAAAAGCATGGAACTGCTAGGAGCCGAGATGTGGAATCTGAGAATGAAGTCAATATAGAGGAAACAGAAAATAATAAAGCAGAGAAAAGGAGAATGGACCCCAGGTTCTTCCCAAAGGTATGATAGCAGCTTCTGTTTAGTTGTACAAGAACCCGGATCTAACTCTGGAATTTTAATGAGTGAGCCAATACATTTTCAATCACTTTATTTCACGTCATCCCATTTCACACTGGTGATTCAGCACTTGAAACCAGAGGTTTTGTTTTTGTTTTTAATTTTTTAAAATTTATTTATTTGACAGAGAGAGAGAGACAGTGAGAGAGGGAACACAGAGGAGTCGGAGAGGGAAAAGCAGAGGCTCTGCAGGGAGCCTAACATGGGGCTCAATCCCAGGACACTGAGATCCTGACCTAAGCCAAATACAGTCGCTTAACGACTGAACCACCCAGGTGACTGAAACCAGAGTTTAGGTGAATATATCAAATAAAATTTTCCCTCAGTTTTGGAAGGCCTTGATTAAGTATTGGATTATTTCTTATGAGTGCTCTTTTGCCCAATGGTTAAACATAAATTATTTCCTTGTATTTATTCTGTTTCTTACACTACCAACAAATACTCCTCTATGAATATCAGAGACATCTTTTCAACTGTGTGGACACAACTGACCTCATTTTTTTTTTTTTTAATATCTGGAATCTAGGTGTTCTGCTTAGTTTTTTTTTTTTAATAGTGGACTTTCCTTCTTCTGCCTGCCTGACCAGCTGCAAATCTAAACACTTTATGAGACTTGAGAAGGCTTCATCTTCTCTACATAAACTATTACTCAATAAAGAACATGAGGGCAATCTTAATAAGTGGGTATAAAAATAGAATGTACTCTTTTTTTTATTATTGGAAGACTTTAAAATACAGAATAAACTTGAGAACACCATTAAAATCACTTATTCCAAAAGAAGGATTAGTTTCAATGACCTGGGCTTTTGTTATCAGTTATCAGATCCAAAGTGATATTTGAAAATTTAATGGCATCTAGATTGAGCCACTATTTGTCAGGACTTATTGGTAGTACCCAATTAGGGTGTTCCATTCTTTGTTTGTTTAGGTTAATATACAAATAGTATTTGTATATATGCATTGTATCTGTGTATGTGTGTGTGTGTGTGTGTGTGTGTATGTATACATGCAGGGTTTTTTGAGAATTATTTCTAGGTACTACATCTTATAAATTTGTAAAAATCTATTTAATGCAAAGTAATTATTAGATGTGAAACAGTATTATAGCAGTATTTATCTGATAAAAGATCCCTTTGGATATTTTCCAGGTATAGTAGTTAAAGGCTTGGGTTCAGGACTTGAAACTTGGGTTCAAATCCCCACATTGTTCCTTATTAGTTGTTGCTGCACAAAATATTTTTATGTGTACCATATATTTTTAAAAGTTGAAGGACCAAGACTTTTAGCTTTTCCTCGTCCTCGTCCTTGTCCTCGTCCTCCTCCTCCTCCTTCTTCTTTTTAACTCCAATGAATCTTTCAATATTAAGGCAAGCAGTTCCTGGAAGTCCTTACATCTTGCCTACAAGAAGCACAACTTCGAATCTTATCGAGGGATCAGAAATTCTGGTAAGCTGGTTGGCTCTTCTAAATCCAGGAAGTGCTATGTTCTCTGTACAGTATTCCAGGAATGATGACACATATACAGCAGTTCTGAGAATCTCCAGAGATGTGGGCACTCCTCTCCCCTCTATAACTAACATATAACCTAATTTCCTAATGCTAAGTCTATCAAGCTCATGTGCCTTAGACCTTTTGCTTGAGTCTTTAAAACTGAATTTGACAAAGTATTTGACATTTTAACAATGGGGAGGATATTCAATGACAGAGAAATAGACAGGGTTATCCAATAAGTCTCATTTCATATGGTTTTAAAGCTGGCCTAATTTAATATTCATAATAGATTATTTTTTAAGAACAATGAAAAAGTGCTAATTTTGTTAGCATCATTATTTAGACATTTTTTAGCATCTCATAATTCAATATTCTCTGCTTTCAGCTGGAAAGAAAAAAGTAGCCATAGAACTGAATAGCAGGAATCAATGCAGTTTGCATTTTAATTCATAGATTTATTTGAAATTTTCCATAATTGTGCCACATATATCTTCGTTAATTTGTCTTTGATAGAAGTTCTCCTACTCTGAAATACTAAGTCAAATTTATGATTTAACCTATGTATCTTCCCTTTATCTAATTGGCAGTTTGGGGGCATTAAGAAGTGAATTGGGGGAAATCAGAATTTGGGGAGATGAACCATGAGAGACTGTGGACTCTGAGAAACAAACAGGATTTTAGAGGGGAGGGTGATGAAGGGTGAGTGAGCCTGGTGGTGGATATAAAGGAGGGTATGTATTGCATTGAGTACTGGGTGTGGTACATAAACAATGATTTTGGAACACTGAAAAAATAAAATTAAAAAATAATAACAAAAATAAATTATATAGATGATTCTTTGGTGGATATCTGCAAACAAATACATTTTTCTTAACTAATTTACCATTAGATCAGATATATTTTTGCTCATCATTTTATATCCTTATCCCACTATGTGTATTGTGTGACACATAGTAAAAATTTAGTAAATTGGTTTGAATAAATGAATGATAGTAGGTAGATATTAAAATGGAAAGGAAAATAAAATTGAAAGTCCTTGCTTTTAAATAAATGAAGCTCTCTTTTAAAACTTTTTAAAAAAGATTTTACTTATTTATTTGAGAGTGAGAGAGAGAGCACATAAGTGGGCTGGAGGGGCAAAGGGAGAGGGAGAAGCAGACTCCCAACTGATCAGGGAGCCTGACTTGGCCTCAATCATAGGTTCTTGAGATTATGAGCTGAGTTAAATCAGACACTTAACCAACTGAGCCACCCAGTTGCCCCTGAAGTTCTACTTTAAAGATGAGGGAATTGAGGATAGGAAAGACTTTCTTTTACATAGATTCATTTCTACTTTGCTAAAGTGCATTAATACTATGCAGTTTAAGAATCTGAAACATTTCTATACAGGATGAAACAGTAATTTACTGTTCAAAATCAGTACAATCAAGATTTGTCAAGTTCCTTAAGGCCATAAAATTTTACCTATAACCTATTTTATTCTACTTTCTAGTTCAATCTCTCTTTTTTTTTAAGATTTTATATTTATTTATTTATTTCACAGAGAGCAAGATCACAAGTAGGCAGAGAGAGAGGAGGAAGCAGGCTCCCCACTGATCAGAGAGCCCGATGTGGGGCTCGATCCCAGGACTCTGAGATCATGACCTGAGCCAAAGGCAGAGGCTTAACCCACTGAGCCACCCAGGTGTCCCCTCTAGTTCAACCTCTTTTAAACCCTCAGCAACACCTCTGCACACAGACACCCCGCAAATTTGCCAAGTATCTAACCACATGCATGGAGCTTTGTATATATTTAAATGCATAGTGTATGTACTTTTATATTTTAAAACATTACCTAAGTGAATTTTTGTGAGGCTTTATAGTTCCATTTGATCTTAACTCTATTAGTAATAATTAATACAGTACATTCTCCATTATCTGCAAAATGTGTACACAGTAGTAATGAATCATACAAAACCTAATTCAGAAATCATTTTTATTCAGATGTGGGAAGTATATGTGATGTTTTTGGAGTAAATTTCCCTCCTTAATTATGTTTGCTTAGGGTAATTAGTTTGCATTCCCTGAGCACACATCAATTGACAGTGGGGGGGGGGGATACAGCCCAGAAGTATTCTGGGAAAATGCTTTAAAATATTGCAGCTGAGCAACATGTAGACACTCAATACTTGTGTATGACCTGGGAAAATTCCAAGGAGTCTAGTACTGTCCAGAGTATGATTCAATCTTGGTGATCAAATCATGTTCCTCAAAAATAACTGCATACATTTCTAATTTAACTCAGTTAATTTGCTCTCATCATGCCAGTTTTATAAAAGGGATCCATTAAACTAGATAGCTTAATGAAGGGAACTTAATAGCAAATGGACATTCAGTTTATTGTTAATTCAATCTGGTTGTTCATGTCTCTGTGTGTACTTAGATCATTATGTTACTTAAAATTTATTTTAATTTCTCCCTATAATAGTATATCTTTTTTGTTTGTTATTTCACTACTTTGAGTCATAGCTAAAACTTACCCTTTCACAGGATTATATGGAAAAATCATTCCTGGAGCACTCTTGGTGCTCATTCATTATATTTTAGATACTAGAAGGAAACAAATTCTAAGGACAACTGCACTGTACAGATAAAATGCAGTTTTATTCTTTAGTGTTTCTATGTAGCAAATGTATCTCTGCTGTGTGCTAATAAATACATATTTTCATTAATTTTCTGAAGGACTTATTAGGACCATATTAATAAGAGGGATAAGAGGATTCTACGAAAATGTGTAATTCTTTGTATATTACTTTTTTCTACTAATCTGTCCATTCAAAGAGACTCTCTCTCTGCCTCTCTTTCTCTCTCTCTCTCTCTCTCTCTCTTTCCTCTCTCTCAACTTTTTACATTAGGGGACTATTTGAAGTCCAATCTTCAATTTCTTTAATTTGGAGTATCAAAACATATTGATTGTAACTAGTAATAACATTTGTGTTTTAATGTTAAAATTTCTAATTTGAATTTAATACCCTTGAGATGCTGCATGGACAACGTATAACCTTGGACTTATGAAATGTGGTTTCTTTAACTAAAGTTTACATGAATGCTAATAACCCATACAGCAAAGACATAATAGTAAATGAAATGCAATAATACAGAATGCGAATACAAATTCAGGTACTAGAGAACCTGGCCCATGATAGATTTATAATAATAATTCTTCTATTATATATATTTTTAAGATTTTATTTATTTGTTTGACAGAGATCACAAGTAGGCAGAAAGGCAGGCAGAGAGAGGGAGAAGCAGGCTCCCTGCTGAACAGAGGTTTCAATATGGGGCTTGATCCCAGGACCTTGAGATCATGACCTGAGCCAAAGGCAGAGGCTTAATCCTCTGAGCCACCCAGGCACCCCTCTTGGTTGTTTGTATTGGTGTTATGATGACTCCTATTTTCCTAAAGGCAAATAGTGATTTATACTTTCCTTCATTCTATTTGCAATGTAATGTACACTTTATTTTACTTTGTTTAGGAAAAAAAATGTTTTCTCTTCAGTTAATGAATTTGAGGTAGGCCTGGTAAATCCCCTATGGAACAGATAAGGCTCCAAAGAGAAGGCTGTGTTTTATCTGAGCTTGAAAGAACTATTATAAATTAATCAGGTCTTTAAAAAAAATTTATTTATTTATTTATTTATTTGAGAGAGAGAGAGAGAGAGAGAGAGGATGTGATGGGGAGGAGCAAGATGGAAAGGGAGGGAGAAATAATCTCAAGAAGACTCCATGCCAAGCCTGGTGCTGGACTCGGGGCTGGATTTTATGACCATGAGATGACAACCTGATCTAAAACCAAGAGTTGGATGCTTCAGTAACTGAGCCACCCAGGTTCCCCTCAAAGACTTTGAATGAAAGCTATAGAATTGTATTTCATTTTAAAAGATGATTTTGATTGAACATAAAGAATGGTTTCTGGGTGGCTCAGTCATTAAGCGTCTGCCTTTGGCTCAGGTCATTATCTCAGGGTCCTGGAATCGAGTCCCGCATCAGGCTCCCTGCTCAGCGGAGAGCCTGCTTCTCTCCCTCCTACTCCCCCTGTTTGTGTTCTCTCTCTCTCTCTGTCAAATAAATAAATAAAATCATTAAAAAAATGATTTCTAATAGTAAACAGTTGAAATAGGGAAACCTGGCTGTAATCTCTGGCTTCATTCCAATTGAGGCTGATGGGGGAAGCCAGCGTAGAAAGGAGGATAGCTTGAACAGTATTAATTCAGTAGAACCAGCAGGACAAGAGGACTACTGTGTATTGGATGGACAGGGAAAGGGATAAGAGGATGACCTTCTTGTTTCTTGTCTGGGTGATTTAGTGGATTGTGGTGTAATCATTGAAATAGGAGGTAACAGGAAGAGATTTGAGTGTTTCTCTCTGGTGTGTGTGTGTGTGTGTGGGCATGTGTGTGTGTATGTGTGTGTGTGTGTGAGGACATTATGCACTCCATTACAAATTATTGAGCTTAAGGTATTAGAGACATCTAGATAAAATTGCCTAGTAGGCAGTTAGGAATATGGACTGGGTTTTAGAAAAGGTATCTGAATTTGAGGTTTTAAAAACAGCAAAACTGTCAATAGTTAAAACCACTTGGTATTTAAAATTATCCATCTATCCACTCATTAACCATGAATGCAATACACATGTAAAAAGGGCATATTACATATCTGTTATGGTGCTAAGGCAGTGAATAATAAGTTATCAATGGCTTTGGAGTGAGCATTTACACAGTAAGAAAAAGTATAATTGATTATTTATGGTGTATTTATTATTAACCAAACAGAGTTCTACCTGCCTTAAAAATATTGCCCCTTTTAATCTTCAAAATAGGTATTATGCTCATTTTACAGAAAAAGAAATAGGAAAATTGAATAGATAGAAAATTTACTTAATGTTACACATCTAGTGAGTCTCCAGATCTCATCGTCTTTTGAATGTTGTTTGAATCTTCTTACTAGAATATTTCCTTAACAGAGTTTTTGTACAGGAGGGAAAATTAAAAGAGATGATACCAATATATTAAAAAAATATGTAGTATTGTGAGGAGAGAAATATAACAGGTAGCCATAAAAATTGCTGCTATAGTTAAATACATTTAATTTGGAAATAACCTGAAAGAGATTCTGGAGAGAATAATTTGAAATGTGGGTTATCTATCCCAAAGAGCTTTTTGCATTGTTCCCGTGGCACCAGGGCACTTTACTCTAGATAGACATTCTCAGGTTTGAAGTTGATATAAAGTGATAACTGCAAAAACAAGTAACTTTTTTTTAATGTTTTTTTTTTTTAAGATTTTATTTATTAGTTAGAGCGAGCGAGCGAGCACAGGCAGATAGAGAGGCAGGCAGAGGCAGAGGGAGAAGCAGGCTCCCTGTCGAGCAAGGAGCCCGATGCGGGACTCGATCCCAGGACGCTGGGATCATGACCTGAGCCGAAGGCAGCCGCTTAACCAACTGAGCCACCCAGGCGTCCCAACAAGTAACTTTAATCATAAAGGTATGCTGTTGAAAACTGTTACTGGTGTAAGATCACATCAAGGTGCATTTTTTTGCCTCACAGAATATGTAGAGTAATTTTGTTATTCAACATAGAATCATCATTGATTAATTGATTTCAGGTCTTTAGTCCAGTTTTGTTTTTTAATTAACGAAGTATAGTTGACATACAATGTTATGTTAATTTAAAGTGTACAACATAGTTCTATACATCATTCAGAGCTCATCACCATAAATGTTTTCACCGTTTGCCACCATACAACACTATTACAATATTATTAACTATATTCCCCTTGCTGTACTTTTCATCTCCATGACTTATTTTTCTTATAACTGGAAGTATCTCTTAATACTTTCCCCTCAACCCAGGTCCCCTCTGGCAACCACCAGTTTGTTCTCTATATTTGGGAGTCTGTTTGGCCTTTAGTTATTTTGTTTATTTTTGTTTATTATTTTTTAGATTACACAAATGAGTGAAATTCTATGGTATTTGTCTTTCTCTGTCTGACATATTTTTGTATACACTTAGCATAATATCCTCTAGGTCCATCCATGTTGTCACAGATGGCAAGATTTCATTCATTTTTATGACTGGCTAATATTATTATATGTATGTAGACACACTCAAACACACACACACACCTTCTTTATTCATTCACCTATAGATGATACTTAGGTTGGTTTCATATCTTGGCTATTGTAAATAATGTTGCAACAGACATAGGGATGTATGTATTTTTTTGAATTACTGCTTTCATTTTTAGGTAAATACCCAGTGCAGCAATTACTAGATCATAGGGTACTTCTATTTTTAATTTTTTGAGGAACCTCCATACTGTTTTCCATAGTGGCTGCACCAATTTGCCTTTCTTCCAACAGTGCACATGTTTTCCTTTACACCACATCCTCACCAAAACTTGTTATTTCTTCTCGTTTTGATTTCAGCCTATCTGACAGGTGTGAGGTGATGTTTCACTATACTTTTGATTTGCTTTTCCATAATGATTAGTGATATGGAACATTTTTGTTGTGTTGGCCATCTGTGTGTCTTTTTTGGAAAAATGTTTACTCAGGTCCTCTGCCCATTTTTCTTTAATGATTTATTTATTCATTTGAGAGAGAGAAAGAGATTGAGCAGGGGGAGGGGCATAAGGAGAGGAAGAGAACCCCAAACAGACTCCCCACTGAGCAAGGTGCTTTATCCCACAATGCTGAGATCATGACCTAAGTCAAAACCAGGAGTGGAATGCCCAATCAAATGAGCCATTGGGGTACCCAGTTGGGATCCCTGCCCATTTTTAATCAATTTATTATTATTTGGGGGGAGTTGACTTGTATAAGTTCTTTATATATTTGGGATATTAATGTATGGATATTGTATTGGATATATTATTTGAAAATATTTTCCCCCATTAAGTAGTCTTCTTTTTTCTTTTGTTGCTGGTTTCCTTTGCTGAGCCAAAGGTTTTTATTTTGATATTGTCCCAATAGTTTATTTTAGTTTTTGTTCCCTTTGACTGAAAAGACAAATTCATAAATATATTGCTAAGGCTAATATCCAAAAGATTACTGCCTGGTTTGTTTTTGTTTTGTCTTGTTTTTTTAGGAGTTTTTTGGTATCAGTTTTCATATTTAGGTCTCTTAGTCCCTTTTGAGTTTTTGTATATATAAAAAGTGGTATAGTTTCGTGTAGCTGTGCAGTTGTCTCAACAACATTTATTGAAAAAAAACACTCTTTTCCTTATTGCCTATTCTTGCCTCCTTTATTGAAGATTGATTGATCATATAAGCATGAATTTATTTCTAGGCTCTCTATCCTGCTGTCATCAGTACCATACTATTTTGATTACTATAGCTTTGTAATGTATCTTGGAATCTGGGGCTGTGATACCTCCAATTTTGTTCTTTCTCAAGATTGCTTTGGCTATTTGAGGTCCTTTGTGGTTTCCTACAATTTTGATGATTATTTGTTACAGGTCTGTGAAAAATACTACTAGGAATTTCATTGAACCTATAGATTTCTTTAGGTAGCATGAACATTTTAACACTATTAATTCTTTCAGTCCATGAACATGCTACCTCTTTCCATTTGTTTGTGTCATCTTCAGTTTCTTTTATCAACATCTTATAGTTTTCAGAGCACAAGTCTTTCACCTCCTTAGTTAATTTTGTTTCTAGATGTCTTATTAATTGTGGTGCAACTGTAAATGGATAATTTCTCAGATGTGGGAATAGTGAGATAAAATTTATTCACTTTTTAAATTTAATATACATTTCCAGATAGTTCTCTATAGAGGTTGGAACAATTAACACTTTAAAATCATTGCATGGGAGGGCTTGTTTACCTATACTCATGTTAGATCTCTGTGTAAATAACTGTGATCTTTATTACTCTGCTAAGTGTATATACTATTAAATATAATTTTTATTTACATTCTGCACATGATTTAAAAAAGTAGACAACCCTTCACAAGTTTAACAATCACTGGAATTTGCCCATTTTTCTACTGTTGTGTTTTTAATTTGTTCTATTAAAGTGTTAAATAAATGGGTATATGTTATATGAGTTGTAAATATTTCTCAGGCATTTGGCTGTTATTTTTTTGTTGTTGTTTCTAAATTTGTTTTTTTTAAGTTCTTGAATTTATTTTAAAAAATGGCCATTCTAGTTAGTTTCAAAATAAAAATAAAACCTTTTGATGACAATGTTATTATTTTTTAAAATTATTCCATCTTTTTATAGTACTTTAATGGATCATTTTGTATGATTAAATTCTGTATCCAGTTCCTTTAACCACTATAGCTTTAAAATAAATATTAAAAACTATTAGGTCTAGTGCATAATAATTCTGGCATCTTTTCCCAAAATACTTATGGAATATCTTTGTTGATTATAGCTTGTTTATTTAATCAGATAAACTTTATTTTTTTTTTTTTTGGAAGAGAACTTTTTATTACGTTTATGTACAGAAAATTCAACAGCTCACAGCCCAGTTTGGTGGCCAGTTCTTTAGCCTTTGCCTTTTCCAGTTTGGCAATGTGATCCACCAACTTTGGACCCAGGTTGTTGCCTCCCCAGTGACAATGGATCTCATCATATCTGTCATTATTTTTTTTAAGATCTTATTTATTGGGGGGGAGGAGTCAAGATGGCGGAGAAGTAGCAGGCTGAGATGACATCAGGCAGCAGGAGATCAGCTAGATAGACTATCAAACCATTCCAAACACCTACGAATCCAACAGGAGATCGAAGAGAAGAAGAGCAACAATTCTAGAAACAGAAAATTGACCACTTTCTAAAAGGTAGGACCAGTGGAGAAGTGAATCCAGCACGATGGGAAGATAGACCATGGGAGGAGGGGCCGGCTCCCGGCAAGCAGCGGAACGACTGAGCACAAAATCAGGAATTTTAAAAGTCTGCTCCATGGAAGGACATCGCTCCAGAGGCTAAACTGGGGTGAATACCTTGCAGGGACAGCATGGACTCAGGTTCCATGGGGTCACAGAAAGATCGGGGGTGTCTGAGTGTTGCAGAGCTCACAGGTATTAGAGCGGGGAAGCTGGCTGCGGAGACAGAGCCAAGGAGTGAGCTCTCAACTCGGAGTTACCTTGAACTGTAATCCGAGACACGGACTGGTGCTCTGTGCATGGGGTCCCCACAAGATCCGGGGAGACTCCGACCTGGGAGAGCCCATGGATCTGCAGGGTTCGGAGACTCCAGGTGGAACTCTGCCAGAGACAGAGATGCTTGGTCACAGGCTGGGTGACCTTGGAGTGCAGCCAGAGGCCAGTGAGATGGGACTGATTGCGTGCGATTTTCTCCAAGCCCGGCTGGAGGCTGGGGAGACGGGAGTGATTAAGCACTTTTCTCTGAAGGTGCACTAAAGATGGGGGCCCTGAGCTCTCGGCTCCTCCAAGCTGGAGATTGGGAGGCCGCCATTTTCATTCCCGTCCTCCGGAACTCTACGGAAAGCTTTCAGGGAACAAAAACCTCCAAAGAGAACCTGAGAGGATTACTTAGGCAGGCCCCTGGTAAGGGCGGTGCAATTCCGCCTGGGGCAGAGACACTTGAAAATCACTACAACAGGCCCCTCCCCCAGAAGATCAACAAGAAATCCAGCCAAGGCCAAGTTCACTTAACAAGGAGAACAGCGGAATTCCAGAGGAGGAGAAAGCAAAGCATGGAATTCTTGGCTTTCTCCCCATGAATCTTAAGTTTTGCAAAGTAAATTATTTTTTTTTAATTTTTTTTCTCTTCTGCTAATTTTTTTAACTTTTACCCTTTCACCTTTTAACGTTTTTTAACTAGTTTATCTTAATAACTTTCTTAAAAAAATCTTTTTTGAACCTTTATTATTATAGTAAAACCCATATTTTATCATTCACTGTATCTAACTTTATTGTTTGTATACACATAGGGTTTTTTTTTCCTTAAAAATTTGGGGTACACAAGCCTATCTCAAGAAACAGGAAAGGTCTCAAATACACAACCTAACCCTACACCTCAAGGAACTCGAGAGAGAACAACAAAGAAAGCCTAAACCCAGCAGGAGAAGAGAAATAATAAAGATCAAAGCAGAAATCAATGAAATAGAAACCAAAAAAACAATAGAACAAATCAATGAAACTAGGAGCTGGTTCTTTGAAAGAATTAATAAGATTGATAAACCCCTGGCCAGACTTATCCAAAAGAAAAGAGAAAGGACCCAAATAAATAAAATCATGAATGAAAGAAGAGGGATCACAACCAACACCAAAGAAATACAAACAATCATAAGAACATATTATGAACAACTCTATGCCAACAAATTCGACAATCTGGAAGAAATAGATGCTTTCCTAGAGACATATAAACTGCCAAAACTGAACCAGGAAGAAATAGAAAACCTGAATAGGCCCATAACCAGTAAGGAGATTGAAAGGGTCATCAAAAATCTCCAAACAAACAAAAGCCCAGGGCCAGATGGCTTCCCAGGGGAATTCTACCAAACATTTAAAGAAGAATTAATTCCTATTCTCCTGAAACTGTTCCAAAAAATAGAAATGGAAGGAAAACTTCCAAACTCATTTTATGAGGCCAGCATCACCTTGATCCCCAAACCAGACAAGGATCCCATCAAAAAAGAGAATTACAGACCAATATCCTTGATGAACACAGATGCGAAAATTCTCACCGAATACTAGCCAATAGGATCCAACAGTACATTAAAAGGATTATTCACCACGACCAAGTGGGATTTATTCCAGGGCAGCAGGGTTGGTTCAACATCCGCAAATCAATCAATGTGATACA
>ML103442.1:0-14538 GCA_003697995.1 Taxidea taxus jeffersonii
ACATCTTGTTGATTCCCTCCAGCCACACAGGAATAAAAATATTATTTCTACATCACAAGGTCACTGTAAAATTCAAGAGTCAAAAAACATGAAATGACTTTGTAACCTTATAAACTGTTATGAGGTTTGTGTTTAAGTGCTCCCTTAGTTTGCTAGGACTGTTATAACAAATACCACAGATTGAGTGGCTTAAACAATGGAAATTTCTTTTTTCACTGCTCTAGAGACTAGAATTCCAAGATCAGGATGCTGGCCAGTTTGGTTTCCTCTGAGGCCTTTATTTAGCTTACAGATAGCTGCCTTCTCCTTGTGGCCTCATTGGGTGGTCCTGGTGTTCGTGGGTCCTAATCTCTTCTTCTTAGATGGACAGCTGTTTTATTGGATTGGGCCCACCCACATGACCGAATTTTACCTTAACTAACTTTCTAACAGCCCTATCTCCAAATACAGTCACCTTGTGAGCTAATGGGGGGTAAAGTTTCAACATATGAGTGGGGGCAAGTGGGACACAATTCAGCCCATAATGAGCTTCTAACTGAAGCTTGATTAATGACTGACTAGCTGTGTGACTACTGAGAATCACCTAAACTTTTCTGGGCCTTTCTTTCTTTCCTTTTTTCTTTTTAAGATTTTATATTTATTTATTTATTTGAGAGAGAGAGGGAGAGAGAGCACGAGCAGAGGGAGAAGCAGTGGAAGGCAGATGCTTAACCAACTGAGCAACCCAGGTGCCCCAGAGCCTTGTTCTCTTCATCAGGGCCCAGCTTCTAATAATTCCAGGCACAGTGAAAGACTCCAAATTGGGGGGGTGGGGAGAGATGCTTCAGCTTTCTGGGGAATTGAAATTGGAGAATAAAGATAATCAGCATGGAAGCTGGCTGAGAATCAACAGAGGAGGCCCCGTGTCCAGGTACCCCTTTAGTCTAGAGGTGTGGGGCCCTTCCCACCAGAGGAGGTTTCATTCTCAGCTTCTCAAGGCTTTGCAGAAGAGGCAGGAGCCCTGGTCCTCGTGAGGCTCTGGCAGCCTGCACTGCCAGCTCTCCATTCCCCTGCTGATCTGCTCCTGATCTGCGGAGACTCCAGCCAGGGTACTGCCTTCACAGCCCTCTCTGTGGATTCCAGAACTTTCTGGAGAAGGGATGAGGGCGGAGAACATGGGCTTTAGAAACCCGCTAGATACCTAGCAGCAGGAGAATCATGGACTTAGTTATATTTCACAGAGTTTGCTGTCATTGTTGTAATTATTATTATAAGCATTTACTGAGCAGTTAGGAAGTACCACACTGTATCTTCTCAACAATCCTGAGACGGTTGCTATTACTGACCCTATTTCTTAAATGTGTAAACTGAGGCTTAAAGAGTTCACTCAGCTGTCCACGCCCTCAACACCTGTAAGTGATCGAGTTAGGACTTGAACCCAGAGCTTTCCGAAGCAAACTTTATATGCTGAACCTCTGTCCTATTACACTCATATTAAAACATTGTGTGGTGGGTAGATACTTAATAACATAGGAAAATACCTATGATGTACTCAGGGGGAAAAAGATTAAAAATTCACTATCCCTATTCTATCAGTAAGTGGGGGGGATGGGGGTGTAGAGGGAGGGGGAGAGAAAGGAAGGACAGACTCAAGTCAGTGGTTATTTCTGGATGGTGAGATACTTTTCTATGTTTTCCATAGTACCTAGAATAAATAGGTGTTACTTTCTACAGCAAGGGAAAATGGATTTTTTAAAGTGGAAACTGACAGACAAGGGATTTGGAAGGAGACAGACCCATGGTAGCTTCCCAGGGGCTGGAGCTGCCGCCTGTTTCTGGATCCCTCTGAAGGATCTGGGGACGGTGGGGAGGGGCAAGGAGTTAGGAGTACACCTGATTGGGGTTCTATTTTTGAAAGAGGGCTGAGCTGGCATCCCCAGAGATGGAGCACAGTGTACTGCCCTGAACAACCACTGCTATTTTTAGAGGGTGCCAAGGAACTGCAACCAAGGAGGGGTGGGGGGAGTTCCTGGATGCTTCTGGAGACGCTGGGGATCCTGAGCTGGATCCCAGTCTCTTTCTTCAAACAAGTCTTCCTGGGAAGTTGGTCCTCAGCTTCCCTGTGCCCTTGGTTTCTGCAGTGACACCGTGAGTGTCCTTTATGCTGTGAGGGCAGAGAGGGCTGGGGCACAACCTGAGGGGACCACTCTATGTCCTTGACGGGTGTGTTCCTTACAAGCATCGTCAGCCCCTGGGGCACGGGAGGTGTTTGGATTGGACATCTCTTTGCCACAGCAAGAAAACAGGCAAGAGAGGATTACTGTCTGGGAGCAAAGCCTCCAGGACGTGTTTGTGAAAGTTTTTCAAGAGGGGCAGAAATCGATAGAGATTAGAGACAGGTAGAGTCATAGAATCCTCAGCTGCAAGGGCACTCACCCAGCTGCCACGTTTGCG
The DNA here is from genome assembly GCA_003697995.1 of Taxidea taxus jeffersonii. Lineage (NCBI taxonomy): Eukaryota > Metazoa > Chordata > Mammalia > Carnivora > Mustelidae > Taxidea > Taxidea taxus. The sequence goes on from ML103442.1 coordinate 2,434, forward strand.
TGCCTTGCTAGCCCTGTGCTCGCATAGCTGCTGTGAAGGGACACATCCCCGGAGCACCCCTCCCACTTCTAGATAGTTGGGTGTTTGCGGATTTGTTCTAAGAAGTGCCATGTCATCCACCTAGCATACATAATGCCTAACGATTAATAATGGTGGTGGTTGCCTTCTGAGGTCATATTGTAAGGATCCCACCCATACTTTCTCATTTCATCTTCATGATGGCCATCTGAGTTAGATACACTACCATCCCCTTTTGCAGATGGGAGGCTGAACCAATGCCTAGCATATAACAATAACGATGGCAAATGTTTACACACCTACTGTGTTCCAGGCACACTTCTAAGTGATTTATTTACATGAATTAACTAATTTAATTTTCACAGAAACTTGTAGGTAGTATTATCCTTTCCAATTTGGAGACTGACGTCACAGAGTTTGCAGGGAGCTAAGGTAGGATTGGAACCCTGGCCTTCTGGCTCAAGCAGCCATGCTCCTAAGGGCGAGGCCACAGTGTTCTGTGTCCCCTGTATGGTATCCTGTGTATCCTGTGTGGATATTTGTTTGATGACTTTCTTATCCTGGCCCATTCTTCCTCCTCTGTCTTTGTGCCACACACATTGGCCTCTTCCAGTTCTTCTGTCTAGCCAAGCCCTAGCTAGTGTCAGGGACACCTCAAACTCTGTGCCCACGTCTCCCAGCTACCTCTGTACTACTTGTCATCCCTCAGATTCCAGCTTCCCTGTCAGAGGGATGCTCAGAAAGATGCTCTGATTTCTTCCTGACCAGGTCCAGTCCCTTGTTTTTCCTCCCTTATAATTGCTGTGCTGCTTCTTCAAGTACCCACCCCTCACAGCGGCAGCTTGCTGAGGGCCGGACAGAACCATTGTCCACCCACCCACTGCTTCCTGGACATCCTGACACAACATGGCTACTCAATCATGACTTGTCACCTACAGGCCTGAGAGTAGGGCTAGAAAACGGGGCTGGCATTGGAGGCACAGGGATGACGGCAAACTGGTGGGTCTGTTCCCTCTAACTCACCACAGTTTACCAAGAGCACCTTGGTGTCTCTGAACAGTCTGGCCCTTGCTTCCTCACAAAATAGTGCCCACCGGAGAAGGGAAGCAATTGAGAGACTCTGGGAAGGGAGGAGCGAGGGGTAGAATTCAGCAGAGGTTCTCAGCCCCGGCTGCTCACGGGAGCAGGGATAACCCTATCTCAGCGGAACCAGGTCTGAGCACCTGAAGCTTCTAGGGGGGCAGACCTAGGCCTTGGCACTTTTCACACCTCCTGTTCCTGGAAACTGCTTCTCCTAGATTGTGTTTTGGAGGCCAAGCCATCCAGAGAGAAGAGTGTTTCTTAGAACACCCAGTCCTGTCCTCCTTGCTCCATGGTTCCTCAGCCTGTGGCAAGCCTGCTCGAAGGGCCAGGCCTCACAGAAGCCAGAGATTAGGACAGTTGTCAAATCACAACCATCCTCAGCATTTAATAGTAGCAGCTAACAATTATTTTGAGTAAACAGGGTGCTGGGCCTTTTGGTTCATCCTCTTACCTAACCCTGGCCATGGCCCATAAGCTGGTAGGTGGTGCTGTCATTTTTCCAGAGGAGGTGGAGCCCAGGTTGGAACTGGGCCTCAGGGAGTCCGAAGCCTGTGCTCCCGCCCACCTGCAGGGCCGATGGGGAGCAGGGAACAGGGTGCAAGCAGCAGGGCTTGTGGCTTAATCACTAACAAGACCAGGCAGGGTGGGGAGAACCCGATTGGAAGCCTGCTACATTCCATGCTAGATTTAGGGGATGGGAAAGGTCGGGGGAGGGGCTCCCAGGGTGCTCCAGTAAATCAATGCATTTTAAATGTCTCCCAAATTGCTAAGCTATTTTAGGGCTTCTGAGGAGAAATAGCTTGGGGGAAGAAGCTATTGGCCCTTTGTGCCCTGAAGAGCAAAACAAAATGCCAAATGGGAAAATGAAATCACAGGACATTGTGGGAAATGGGGGAGGGCAGGGAATCACATGGGAATAGTTTGGTGTGCAGGTTTGGGGGGAGCAGTGAACCTGTGTTTCCAGGTAGAGCTCTAGGAGGCTGTGTGGTAATGGAGGGTTTTGAGCCTGGGCTCTAGGGTCCAAAAGTCCTAATCAAACTGCAGCCTGGGACTCTCATGCCCCCATGGTGATGTGCCTGTGAGGGTTAAGTGTAGGCAGGCTCCTCGCAGGCAGAGGCTTCTCTGTGGCTCTTGAAAAAATGCAGATGCCTGGGCCCCACCATCAGAAAATCTGATCCTGTTGCCGTGGGGTCAGCCCAGGCAGAGTTGGTTGGTAGAGATCCCCCCTGTGAGTCTGGTAAAAGGCCCAGCTAAGAACCCCTGCCTCCTTTCTCCCTCCCCTTCTCTCCACTACTCCTCTGTCAGACCCTTGGTTTTCTCCCCTCTCAAATGGGCTTGATGTTCTGTGAGGAAACAATCCCCAGACCATTTGGAGTGACACACACATGCTCTCAGTAAACTCTGGTGAGATGCCGGGAGCAGACCCAGCCTGTTTTCAGTTACACCTTTGCCTCTGAGAGGAACCAGTGCCAGCCCTGTTTGCTGTTTGGCACAGAAAAAAGCCCTGGGAAAAAGACATGTGGTTGCCACAGAGCAGCAAGGACTCAGAGCCTTTTTGCTAAAAACCCATCACCCCCGGTCTGGCATTAGTTGAACACACCCCATACACACACAACCTGCCCCTGGCCAGCAGCAGGAGGTTGGCAGGAGGGGAACATTTGTTCCTGCAACCCAGGCTACTGCTACAAGGCTTTCTCATTGAGACTGTTTGGAAGGTTCTAGAAATATGGGTTAGGCAGGCTGTGGGCCTGGCCCATCACAGCAAAGAAACAAATCCCCAGATCCTGAGGAGAAGAGAAAATGAGTCTTCCAGCCTCTAGAACTCTGTTTGCTGGGTGGCCTGGTGGGATGGGAGGCCTGAGAATAGGGATGTGCTGTGTAAGGAAGAGAGCCCATCTCCCTGGAAACAGACTGAAGGAAACACAGAGAATAATTCCCCACCTATACACAGAGCTTTACCTTGTATGCTTATCATAACCATGGCTGTTGTTAATGGACCATCAGCCAGGGACTGATTCCTCAGACACTGTAACCAGCGGCACCACCACAGCAGACACACACACACACACACACACACACATACACACACACACGAGGCAGGACTGAGGATCCTGACTGACTTCATAGTCAGGAAAACTGAGGCTCAAAGGACCATAGAGCTAGGAAGTGGTGAGGCTCAGGCTTTTGTACATTTTAAGCAGCCCTTTTCAAACTTTTGATTTGATCTTTTCAACCACTGAAGAGATGGGCCAAGGGGAGGTTGTTACCGCTGTTTTAAAGATGAAGAAGAATGAGGCTCAGAGACACACAGTGATTTCTCTAAGTGTCACACAGCTCAGCACCAGGGCCCAGACCTGAGGCCGGGTGGGTCAGGCTCAAATGGGTGCTTCCTCAACTTCAGCCTGCCTGCGGCATGCTCCCTGCTGCCCCGCATTCATGTCCCCCCTGGATGCGTTACCAGCTGGGCTACCCCATGCTCCAAATGCTCCGATCCTTTGTACCCCTCGTGAAACCCACTCTGCTTTCTGCTTTCTAGCTGTGTGACCTTGGAAGGCTGATTACCTCCTGCCCTCTGTGAGGTCATTTTCCTGCCAGGTGGGGAAAGGAGCACCTGTCTCTTTAGGGGCTGCTGTGAGAATAATGAGGTATTGTCCATGGCACCGTGGCCCACACAGGGTCCTGGCTGATGGATACTTGTGGATCAGACAGATTAGTCTGTGGAGAATTTCACACACAGTCATCCAGCTCAATCCTAGGATGAAAGCAGACCGTGACATGACCAGGGCCAACAGCAAGCTGGGGCAGAGCTGGCTGGTTCCCAGCCCTTGTGTCCTGATTCCCAGGCCAGTGCTCCATGCACTGGCACCAGGTGGCACCCTCGGACTCAGGGGAAAGGTCAACACAAGGAAAGAAATCCAGGAAAGATCCCTCTACCTTAACCACTGCCCCCCCACCGACCCCACGCCCGGGGCAGTGTTTCCCTGGGAAGGAGTTTCCAGTGCTCCATTCAGAAAGACCTGAGCCTGAGTGGCTCAGTGGGTTAAGCCTCTGCCTTCTACCCAGGGTCCTGCTGGGATCAAGCCCTGCATCGGGCTCTCTGCTTGGCAGGGAACCTGCTTCCCTTCCTCTCTCTCTGCCTGCCTCTCTGCCTACTTGTGATCTCTGACTGTCAAATAAATAAATAAAATCATAAAAAAAAAAACAAACACCCTCCATAAAACCCCCCCTTTCCCTGGCGTTCTCCCCCCCAATTCCAGGCCTTTTAACTGCTATGAGGCCTTCCAGAGGCCCAGCTTCCCAGTCGAGAACACCAGGGAAAGGGAGAACACCAGGGAAGGGGAAGGCTGGTCTTTTTCTCAGTCCTCACTAGAAGGAAACGGCGGCTTTGTTGTTTGTGGTGGGGAGGTAGGCAGCAGGCAGGCAATCTCACTGTCCCAAGCATCCAGCCTTCCCGCTGCTCACACAGGGTCTGGGAGCTGGGGTCGTGAGAAGAGTGAACAGATCTGCGGGGAGCCCCTGGGGTGGCTTCTGCTATCAGGGAGCCCCTGGGGGGGGGCTTTTACTATCCACAACTTCCCTGACCCCCCACCTTGCTGGGGAAAGAGTCCCAAGCAAGAGCTGGAGCTGGTGGCTGAGAAAGGTGGTTGTCACTCAGCCTCTGGAGAGAAAATAACCATCACCCCTGGATTAGTCTCCATAGCTTTTTCTTTTTATGCCTGAGACACTCTGATGCAGAGTCTGTTCTGAAAATCTTTTTTTAAACTGTAATTATAATTAAACCTGCTTTGCAACATGAAGGGGGGGAAGCCCACGCTCCTTGAATTGCACCACCTATTCAAATTATTTACATCTTTATGTGATTCCTTCCACATTTATTCTACCACAGACTATTTCTGTTTGAAGGGGCGATTTGGGTAGGGTCTTCAGAATACTTGGTTTAGAGGCATGGGGAGAATAATGTCTGACCCTCATTCATTAGTTCACTTAAAAACAATTACTACTGAGTTTTTACCCTTTGTCAGGCTCTGTACAAGATCCCTGGAGTCAAAAGAGGAGTTGGACTTGGCTCTGCCTTCCAAAGAGGGCAAAGAGAGGAAAAAGAAAGGGGGTTGCCATTTATGAGGCACCTACTATGTGCAAGGCCTCGTGCAAGGATTTTTTTCTTTCTTCTTTATAGCAGGAGCACAGAGAAGGGAGAGACCAGTGTTGTCTGGACTGAAGACTCTAGAAGGCTGCTTGGGGGTGTGGGGTGGGGAACACCATTTCAGGAGACTGGAAATCATTTCTCTCTAAACTCCACTGGGTATAGGGAAGCTGGCCTCTTTTACAGTAAGCGACCAATGCCCCTGATGCATTTCCTCTGACCACCAGTCCCGCAGGGCTCTCTGACCTGACATCAGGAGCAGGACCAGCATGTGAGTCTGGCTAGACAAGCCTGGACTTGGCAAAGCCAGGAGGACTGAGCAATTTTTCCTATACGCCCCGGGGCCTTTATCTTCTATTATTCATGCTAACTGTGGAGCCCAGGCTATGTTAGCTTTGGTTCCATTTCAAATCAAAGTAAAATCCATTCTGCAAATATTTGTTGAGGCCCTCCAACTTCTTATACAGACACTCCTTACCCAGATGGTTAAGACCTAACTTCAGACTTCGCAGGGTTCTCGTTCTAGGAGCAATGAGAGAGTGAATATCACAAGAGCTGTCACAGGGCATCACAGGAGCATTTGCAAAAGGAATATTCAGTGGCTTCATCTGCCGCTGCTTAATGAGCACCTACTTTGTGCTGGCACGGTCCTAAGGCCTAGGAGTCAGAAAGGAACAGGATATGGTCCCTACTCTCAGGAAGCACACATCCTGCTTCCTTAAAAAACAAACAAACAAATAAAAAAAAACCCAGAGCTATAATTTTGAGAAGATGAATGTGAACTGAGGGAGAAGGAAGACTGTGGGAACAGACGAGGACTATGTGCGGATGGGGGAAGAGAAGGGCACCTAGTATCTGTCAGACGCCAACCGGATGTTAGGGTTTTGCATGTTCTGTCTCTTCACAGTTGCACTTCATGGGTTCGTTTTACAGATGTAGGAATTGAGACTAAGAGAGTTAAGTTGTTTACCCAAGAAAACAAATTATGAACATATAAAATTTTGCCTTCTGTTCCATAATGTAGCCATATTTACATTCATAAAAAACTGTGCTTTAAAAGACTTGCTGATAAGTAAAACTGATACTCCTTTGAGATTCACCATACATATCCACTTGTTTCTTTTCCCTCGCCTTGTGTGTATATTCCCTTTGAGAGGGTTGCAGTAGGGCTCAGGGGAACAGGATCAGGAGGAAATAGGCAAAAGCCCTTACACATATTTTTATGTTCCCTAAAATTCAACCAGAAAGAAATTCCACCTAAGGAACTATGCCAATTACATCTGTTTTAATACCTGTGGATTTCTTACTAACACTTTCCACGAGCACTAGGAACTCAAGGATAGCCCTCCTTCACAATTTCAATGACATGTTTAAATATTTGTTTTGCATGCTTGCAAGTAGCACCTGTGCTAAAATTTCCCCATAGCAGGGTCTGCAAGAACTGACTGCCTTTCTGAGGTTAGGACGTGGATTTGCCAACTTCCATACCCCACCCTTCTGTGTTAGCCTGGCCTGGACCTGCTATAGACAGAGCCCAGCCCCCTCAGGGACCCCAATGCCTTCTTCCTCTTCCCTCCTCCAGGGTTTTCTCCCTCCCCTCTTCTTCCCCTCCTCTTTTTCCCTCCTCTTCTTTGCCTCTTCACCACGCTCCCACCCTGCTGTCCTCCCTTCTGTTCCTTCATTTTTCCCTCCTTCTTCCCCACTTCTTCCCCTCCCTCATTCTCTTCTCCTTACTCCTCCATCCCCCTTTCATTGGCCCTCCTCTCTCCCTTCCTTCCCTCTTCCTATAATGCCCTCCTCTTCCCTCTGCCTTCCCCCTCTTCTCCCCTCCCTTTTCTCTCCTTTATCATCTCATCTCTGCCAGGACTCCCTTGAAACCCCCTACACTAGGGCTTTTTCAGCTAGGGTCCATGACTCCCTGCAGGGTCTGTGAGTAAGTTTCAAAGTGTCTGTTCACCCTGGAACTGGAGCCCAGCATTCTGGGATTGTGGGCATAGGTTTCTCCTCTTGTGCAGAAGTTGCCGGGGTTTGGTCCTATTCTCACGGCATCGTGGAGTTGGACACACTACTTCTCTTTCCAGTTCTTCATCTCTGGTTCATTGTTTTCCTAACTTCCCACAAGTGAGATTCACAGTTTACTGATAATTGATTCAAAATTTTGCAACTATTGAAAAAGTAAGTGCACAGAAAGCCTTTGTAGAGAGAGCCCTGTACTCAGGAAGCCTGAGCGTCCCCAGCAGTTGTGTGGATTAAATGAGATCTCCTGGGTGAGTGTTGGGCATGTAGGCAGTGCTAACTCAATGACAGTCTCCAGCCCTCCCCCTTTCTCTTGAAGCACTGCTCTTTGCAGATGAATAAAGTTGGGTCTCGTTTTCAAGGGCTGCCATGACACAGTGCCTCAGATGGGGTGTCGTCTTTCCTTCCCATTCTGTAGACTCGAAGTCCGAGATGTGTTTGCTGTGTTGGTGTCTTCTGAGGCTTGTCCTTGGCTTGAAGAAGGACCTCAGGTGGTCTCTCTTCTGCATGTGACTGTGTCCCAAGCTCCTCTGCTTGAGAGAACAGCAGGCGCATTGCATTAGAGGCCACTCATATGTCCCCATTTTACCTTATTACTCTTCTAAAGACCCTATCGCAAATAAAACTCATATTCGGACGTACTGGGGGTTAGGACTTCAATATATGAATGTGGGGGGAGGACAGAGTTCGGCCACCAACACATTGGATGGAATCCTCTCTTGCACTGGTCTCACCAGGGCCCTGCCTGAGGGGCCAGGCTCGGGGAGGGGGGATGTTCCGCAAGGCAATCAACTGAAAACTATTGCATTTAGAACTTGGTCTTAATTCAAACCACTATTGACAGAAGGTTATTTAGGAAGCGCTTTCTGGCTGAGCGGGTCCAGGATTAATTATTAAGGACCCATCCTTGGCCTGGCAGGAGTCATGGACACCACGTGAGCAAGGAGCCGGCCCACGTGGTTGCCTCTGCTTCCTGACAGATAGGAAGAGGCTGTGTTTTATTTATACGTGCAGCTATTCTTAGTTGTGTGCTTTTCCCTGTGTCTTCAGTGGAAGGGATTCTTGTAACGACTTCATCTTGAACCCCTCTCATAGTCACATTAATTGATGGAGTTCAGGTCATTGCCCTGGAGTTTAAGAGCCAGGATGTAGTAACCCAAATGCATTACCAGATCATTAAAAGCCGTGTGTGTTCAAGTTTAACACCCACAAGAAGAAGGTGGAGGGAAGGGTTGGAAGGGATTGGGGTACTGGAGCTAAGGAGTAGGTTTAAAGACTTCATATATATATATGCATATATATATATATGCCACTCCCCTTGGAGAGTTCAGTTAACAAAATTCTTCCCCTAATACCACCTGCAATGTAAATACATGGTCTGAAGACAATCTTTCAGCAAGGCCAATGTCCAGAGGATCAGCCTCCGAGGGGCTGTTTCAGATGCAATAAATTAGAGCTGTGCGCTTAATAATATACATTGGATGCGGGCAAATCAATAGCCTCGGTACATTCAAGTCAAGATTCAAAGTAGTTGATTTCAGGAATAACCCTTGCTATTTATTTGCATAGTTCTGTGACCTTAGGCTGTGCTTTTTTAGAAGATTCGAGATGGCGAGGGTCTCTCTACTCTTGTTGTCCCATCCCACCCTCCGGCATTTAATTTTCCCAGATTGCCGGCCTCATGGATTGTAACCTCATTTATAATTTCTCCACGATCTGCTTTTCTCCATTCTGAGGACTGGCTCTGGGTTTCTGCCATGAGGCACTAGAAAGTGAAGAGGAAAGTTCTCCACCAACTAGCTGTTTTGCTTTGGCATGTCATTTACCTTTCTGGGCCTCCTCTGTAAAGTAGAGGATAACATACCTGCCTTATGGAATTGCTGGGAGGATTAGAGATAAAGGATGTGAAGCCTTCTCTATGGTGCCTGGGATACTAGTTGTTTGACAAATAGATGTGATTATTATTACAAGTTTCCCTAGATGGCTTTGGTGGGTGGAAGGGTTGCTCTGGGCAGGCAGTACCCCAGATTCCTACTGCCCTCTATTACCTAGGGGACCTCCACTCTGAGCCACAACTGCCAGCCTAGAAACTGAGGCTCTCACTAGTTCAGCCAACTATCAGCATGGCGATAGAAAAGATGATAGACTCATCCAAGACATGGGAGGGTTAGTAAAGGCACTGCAATAGAAAAGAAAGAATATAGTTTTGGCAGTTAGAGAGACCCAGATTCAAATCCTAGCTTTACCACTTTACCTCGGGCATATTCCCTCATTTCTTTGAGGCTTGGTTTACTCATCTTTACAAGTGAGATAAAAACATATTTGCTTACAAAGATGAATGGGACAATGAAATTAAATCTTCTACACACATAAAATACACCTTCCGTTCCTGGCCCAGAAAGACGCTCAGACCTGGTAACAACATTGTCCTCATCCTCATCATCATTGTTGTGAATATTACCTCCTTGGCAATTGTTCTTGGAGATTTTGACTATGTCAGGAAGAATTTTGAAATGGAAAAGCTTCTCTGCAGTGTTAATGTTTTGTTTTGTCTTTTTTTTTTTTTTTTTTTTTTTTTTGCCCTCTAGCCCAATGCACTTTTTCTAAAGACTGCTAAGGCTTATGATTCCATCAGAATCAAGAATTTGGTAATAGGTATGAACAGTTACTTCCTAAACCTTGGGCAATGATATATCAGCCTTTCCTTTCACAGGGCCCAAACATGTGAAAATGAAATGGTGTATGCCAGTACTCATGGGGAATAGGCTTTCTGTGGAAAGTTCCATGTGAATCATCTCCTGGCACCAAGAGTCACATGGCACCACGCCAGTTGCTGGTGATGCAATGTGAAAATTGGCGGGCCATCTAACTGGACCCAGTCAAACTACTAAGTCCTGCCTCAGATATGAGACCATAAACTTCTATTCTGCCACTTTTCAAGTCATGAACCAAGAAATAGAGGACTATTTTTTCACATGTTTTAAAATTATTTTTTCATTTCAAAGAAATATGTAGATTGAACTGGCTAAATTATAGGATGGAAGTTACAGGGATGCCTGGGAGGTTCAGTTAGTTAAGCATCTGTCTTTGGCTCAGGTCATGATCTCAGGGTCCTGGGATTGAGCCTCACACTGGGCCCCCTCCTAGGTGGGGAGCCTGCTTCTACCCCTCCCCACCCCCACTCATGCTTGCTGTCTCTCAAATAAATAAAATCTTTTTTTTTAAAGAAGTTATATCCAACATTTGTACTTCAGAATGTAATATTAAAAGCCTTACATATTCAAATTGATTTAATTATAAAACATTTGCAAGGTAAAATTTGCCATTTTAGCCATTTTTAAGTGTACCATTTGATGGTGTTAAGTCCATTTATGTTGTTGTGTAGCTGTGAACACCATGCATCTACAGAACTCCTTTATCTTCCAAACCAAGATTCTGTATCCATTAAGCAATAACTCCTTTTTCTGTCCTCCCCCTATTCCCCAGGAGCCACCTTTGTGGGTACCTCAGAGACGTGGAATCATATGGTATTTGGGTTTTGGTGACTGACTTACAGCACTGGACATAATGTCCTCAGGGTTCATCCCTGTTGTAGCGTATGTCAGGATGCCCTTCCTTTGTAAGGCTGAATATTATCTCAGTGTACCTTTAGGCTACATTTTGTTTCTCCAAGGTAGAAAGTACCAAGAAGGTACTTAGGTACTTGGGTACCTTCTACCTTTTGGTTGTTCTGACTAATGCTGCTAGGAGTCTGGGTACACAAGCCTTTGTTCAAGTACCTGCTTTCAGTTCTTTTGGGTACATACCCAGGAGTAGAATTGTCAGGTCATATGGTAATTCTCGTTCTAAATTTTTGAAGAATGGCCACACTCTTTTCCATGGCAGCTGCATCACTTTACATTCTCACCAGCAGTGCACAAGAGAATCCATTGCCCCACATCCCTGCCAGTGTTTGCTATTTTGGGGTTTTGATAATAGTCAGCCCAATGAGGGGCACCTGGCTGGCTCAGTCATTTGAGCATCTGACTCTTGATTTCAGCTCAGGTCATGATCTCAGGGTTGTGAGATCAAGCCCCGCTTCAGGCTCCTCACTAGGTGGGGAGTCTTGCTGAAGATTCTCTTTCCCTCTCCCCCTGCGCTCTCTCTCCAAAATAAATAAATAAATATTTTAAAAGATTTTATTTATTTATTTATTTATTTATTTATTTGAAGAGAGAGAGAGAGCACAAGCAGGGGGAGTAGCAAGCAGAGGGAAAGGGAGAAGTAGGCTTCCCATAGAGCAGGGGGAGCCTGATGTGGGACTTGATCCCAGGACCCTGGGGTCATGACCTGATCTGAAGACAGACACTTAACCAACTGAGCCACTCAGATGCTTGTAAAATAAATAAATAAATCTTTAAAAAAATAGTCTTCCTAGTGAATGTACAGTATGGAGTCTTTCTTATTTATTTCTCCATTTTTTTAATTAATAAACTTTTTAACAGCAGTTTTAGGTTCATGGCAGAATTGAGTGGAAGTATAGAGAGTTCTCATATACCCCCTGCCCACACACATGCACAACCTCCCCCAGCATCAGTAGCCATATCACAGTGGGACATTTTACAGTCAATGAACCCTACACTGACACATCATTATCCCCCAAAGTCCTGAGTTTACATTAAAGTTCCCTCTTGGTGGTGTACATTCTATGGGTTTTGACAGATGTATAATATGGAAGAAGTTCTGGTGATCCCTCCTTGTTGTTTGCCAAAATACATTTTTAGAACTGGGTGATGAAACTTGAAAAGCAGTCAGTGTTTTCCCTTTCCATGTTGCCTTGGTTAATGATAAGCCTGAACTTAAAC
>ML103442.1:14938-29449 GCA_003697995.1 Taxidea taxus jeffersonii
TATTTACACAATATGGTGCCACTGAATCTGCGTGGCAGTTCTCAAGCTCAGACCTGAGCTTTCAGAGTCAAAGAGTTCCTGATTCAGCTCCCAGAGCTACATTTTCTCACTGTGTGCCCATGGGGAAGACACTTAATCTCTGTAACACTTAGTGTTTTCTTCTGTAAAATGGGATTAGGTTATAATACCAAATTCATTGGAGGGTTGCGTGAGTTAAATGAAATAATCTATATAAAACCCTTTGCACTGCTCTTAAAACAGACTAGAGATTCAATAATAACTAATATGATTCCAAACCATTCTGAGCACCTACTGTTTGCCAAGCTCCCTACTATTAACCACCTGCTTGGTCTTCAAACCTTGTTTTTTATCATCTGTCCCTATTAGTAAATGGCTTTTGACTATACATATTCAGCATTTTCATCTTTACTTATAAGTTATACCCATGATTCACTCTCAGTCCATGTACTAAACATTAGGAAGTTTAATGCTGTCTTTCTTAAGATTAAGAGAGAGAGAGGATGTTCAGATATGTTCTCCTCAACTACCAATAAGTTGTCTTGAGCACTTTGTTTTAGAGGACTCTGGTTTTGCTTATTTAAGACAAGGGTTGGATTTTTTTTATATATAAAGGGTAGATAGTAAAGATTTTTTACTTTCTGTAGTCTCTATTGCTTTTTAAAAAAATATTTTAACAATTTTTTTAAGCAAGTTCTAGGCCCAGCATGAGGCTCGAACTTACAACCCCACGATCAAGAGTCAAATGCTCTACCAACTGAGCCAGCCAGGCACCCTTTGTCCAGTCTCTGTCGTAATTACTCAACTCTGCTGTGGATAAAAAAGCAGCAAAGACAATATGCAAGCAGATGGGCATGATGGTGTGCCAATAAAACTTTACTTACAAAAACAGGTGTTGTCCACAGTTTGCAAATCTCTGACCTGAAGATGATGCCTGTTATGAATATGAATCTGGGAAGAGTAATGTGGGTTAGCAGAGAAGGGGCAAGAATCAGAGCAGAGAGTCCAGTAGCAGAGGCTGTAGCAGGGTCAAAGCCAAAGGTGATGACAGCATGAACCTCTCAAGCAGGAACCAAAGGGACCTCAGCAAATTCTCATTTGCTTCTCTATTCTGGTAGATGGATGCTAGCAGCATACTTTGGCCCATGCCTTCCCTTCCTGGGTGAATTAAGTGAATGTGATTATATTTATATGGATTAATACTATGTTATTATTACTAAATATATACTACATAGTATTGTTACTATATAATAAATCCTATACCTGCATGCATCTATAGGAACTTGTAACTACATACACATGAATCTGCACACAGCCCTGTGTTGACTCATTAGCTTTCTCGAGACCTTTGGAAAAGGAAGTAGAGTAAAAGTGAAGGAGTAAATAATTAGATGTCAAATAATTAAAAGTACTATTGAGAAAGAATGCCTTTCAAATAGTTTTTTTAAATTGGGTTTTAATATGGCTGACTTGGAAAGTTTCTCTCTGAAGATGATGTTGATTGGCAGCCTATATAGTTATTAATAACATGTAGTCAATCTGCTAGGAATATATTAAGTGTTCAGGAGAGAGAACATCAGGAAATGGCTGCCAAGGATTCAGGCAACAGTCTCTGCTTGGGACACATTGTTTTCTTGGCAGAGAGTCAGTGGCCATTGCACAGAGCTGGAGTTGGTGTATAGCCTAAGATGGCCCACGAGTCTGTATCTCACGGTTTTGAAATGTCAACCACCTCTACTGAGACCAGAAGCATTCAGTTAAATGATTGGTCCTCCAGGCAGTACATTCAGCAAACAGTTTATAATCAGAGACTCCTAATCAAAATTTTAGTATCACATCTGTAAAACGAGGCTGGGTGACTTTAAAAAAAATACATTTATTATCATATTTTCTCACTTCAAAATTTAGACCTATTTATTCTTGAAAATTTAGAAACTCTAGGTGAGCACATGGAAGAAAATAATAAGTAGCTATTCCCCTACCACGCTGAAATAAATGCTCCTGCTTTCTCTGATCCACAAACACACACACGGGTGCACACACACACACACACACACGCACATTTTACCTCTCTCTAATCTCTAAAAATAGGACCCTCCTCCCCATTGAATTTTGAGATCTGCTTTTCTTGTTGAACAATTTGTAATGTACAACTTTCCGTGTCATTACATAGTCATCTACAAAATCTGTTTGTAAGGGCACATAGTATTTTATCATGTGGAATGCCAGCTGTTTTTCTTTACATTTCTCCTACTGTTAGACATTTGGGTGGCTTCCCATCATTTTCCACTCTTCTGCTCACTAGTGCACTGAGTACCAGCGCTGGTATTTGGCCGGATAGCACTGACAGGGCAATGCAGCCTGCCGTGTCTCAGCTAGTGGATGCCTAGATCGTCACTATTTTAAATATCGCCCCAGAAACATTTTTATATAAATCTGTGGATTCCTTGGGATACTTTGTAGGACCACTAGAATTTCTGGGTTATCAGAATTCCTTTTTTTTTTTTTTTTTTTTTTACAGATTTTGGTATATTTTGGCAAACTGGCCTCCAGAAAGACAAGTACTAGGTTGGCCTGTGTGCAAAGCCCTTTGAGCCCAAACCTTCTGGGGTAGGTATTCAAGAAGTTTGATGAGGAAAAAAAAAAGAACAAAATAGAGCTTGCTTTGGAATCTAAGATTGAAATAGATGTGGACAGTGTATTAATTAGGGATCTGGCAAGAAACAGTGGCATTTCAAATGAGGTGGTTCAGGAGAGTACGGTGAAGAGACTATCCTTTTTTTTTTTTTTTTAAGATTTTATTTCTTTGTCAGGAGAGAGAGAGAGCACAAGTAGGGGGAATGGCAGGCAGAGGGAGAGGGAGAAGCAGACTCCACACTGAACAAGGAGCCTGATGCGGGGCTTGATCCCAGGACCAGGACCCGAGCCGAAGGCAGACACCCAACCAACTGAGCCCCCCAGGTGCTCTGAAGGGGTTATTTTTCATGTGTGGCAGAATTAGAGGCAACCAGGAAGCCTGGTGAAGCACCCTGAGGCTAGCAACGGCTGGGAGCTGTGGCCACCCAAGGCCAGAAGGGATGAAGGGGGAGCATGCCCTGGGACCTGGACAAGAGCAGTGGCTGCATTGTAACTGTAACAAAGGGCTTTCCCAAAGAGCGATGCCCTTGCACACAGGCCTGCAGGCAGTGCCAACCCACAGCACAGCAGAGAGGTTGCCCATTGAGTAAAATACCCCAGCCTCATTCTGCTCCTAACTTCAACTTCTTGCCAGGACTCCCATTGGCTGAGCCCACCTGGAAGCCAAGGGAGGCCCACTGATCCAGGTTAAACAGTGGCCTCCCAGGGCACTGAGCAGGAGGGAGAAGGGTGGGAAGGCTCTGGATGGACACACTGAGACATCTGGCTGTCACAGCCCTAGCCCAAGGCATGGACATCAGTCTTTTCAAGTCAGGGTCTGAAGGGTAGGGTTGGATTGAAGAAAAAGAAATTAAAGATGGTAAGGGAACGAAATCACAATTCCAGCCCTGTCTTTTGGCTGTTGTAGGAGTATCAGAGATGGAGGTATGAGTCAGGAAATCTCTCCCCCGCGAGCATCATGAACTGCATTTCACATTGGCCACCTCTTGCAATCCGCTCCCAGCAGAGTTTCACAGGTTTTCAGTATCACTGGGCCCAGAACAGACAAAGGAAGGATGAAGATGAGTCGGGGCATGGGGTGGGGGTGGGGAGGGGCGCCAAAGCAAGGCGATCTTATGTAACTTAAATCCTTATGAAAACGCGTTTTGCTTTTATTTTAAGGCATGCTATTTATGAATTCCTTAGGGGGTTAAAAAGCATAAGAGATGGGTTTTTGATGAGATGTCAATAAAAAAATCTCTTCTCTCCTGGAATAACGACACTGTTGTTTTGGCTTGCTGTTTTTTAAAAAAAGGCCATCTGTTTTCATCAACATCAACAAGAATATCTAGCCACCTTTTCCCTCATAACCCTCCGTCTCTTTGCACAAATGACAATATTCCCTTCGTGATTCATTCCTGAAGACATTCTTCTGGGCTAAATGTTGCTACTAAATTTGTACTTGAGTTTTCACTTGGGAGTACCACATGATCCTTGCTCAGCCAGCCACTGTGCCATTTCAGCTTTCATTTCCCAAGCCCCAGATTGGTATAACCTGGGGTGGCCTGTGGCTCCGGACCAGGCTTTTATGCAATTGGCTTCTCCTGTTTCTCAAGGGATGTTTAAGGTCTTTGAGGGAGCCCAGTAAATAGCACTCCTCCTTCCACCTGAGTTCTCAACAAATTGGGAGACAGATAAAGGGTGACAGATGAAAGCCAAAATACCATGTTTATTACTGGTAATGAATAAATTCCCTTGGTAAGAGAGCCAAATCAACTTGGTCATTGGATCCAGGATTAGGCAGACTGCCCCACTTGGTCATGGACAGTGCTGGTTGGGGACAGAGGGAGAGCCAGCCCCTGGAAGAGTAGAAATAAGTATTTCTAGCTGCCAAGAGGAAAAAGGGTGAGGCTCAACCTACCACACTCGGTTTGTTCTTCCTCAGTTTCCTTCCAGTATAACTCACTCCACTACCTGTGAGTGAAGGGTCAGAGAGAGGCCAGGAGAGTCTCTAATGGGGCTCCCTTTCCATGGAAATTAATATCAGAATTAGAACAAAGTTTCCCTTTGTTCACATAACATGGGTTACAGTAGCATTGGTCACACAGAAGCTAAAGGACGTGCCTTGCATGAGCCTAGTACTTAAAATACCCTGAGCAATTTTTGTTGACTTTGTGTGTTCATTCACTTAATGAATAGTCACCGAACAAAGACAGAAGGCCAAGGGAAGGAGTTTAGCTTTTTTATTCTTGGTACAGCAGGGAGCTGCTAGAAGGGAGCAAGGGAGAAACATGATCAGATTCACACTTTTGAAAAATTACCCTTATTGCCTTTTGGAGAATGGATTATAAGGAGGACAAGTTGCAGACGTGGAGAGATGGATTAGGAGGCTTTTGCTGCTGTCCAGGTGAGAAGTGATGATGTCTAAGACTAGGGTGAACACCGAGGAGAATGACACAAATGGACAAGTGGGGGATAACTTGCAGATAGAGTTATCAGGGTTTGCTGACGGATTGGAGTAAGGAGGGGAGAAGAATTGAGAGTGAACTGCAGTTTTAGCTGAACGACTGAATGGATTAGAGATAAAGGAGACAGGGAGGGACAGGTGTGGGGTGGATGAATGATGGTGTTCCCGGGCTACCCAGGCTCTTATGGAGGCTTGTGGTGGGCTGATTGTACATCCCTGTTTGTCTGGGCCGGTCCTGGTTTACACCTGCTGACCCAGCATAATGATTAAGAATGCTTCCTTTTAGGGGTGCCTGGGTGGCTGGTCCATTGAGCATCCACTTTTGATCTCTGCTCAGATGTTAATCTCATGGTTGTGGGTTCAAGCCCTACGTTGGGCTCTGCACTGGGCATGGAGCCTACTTAAAAAAAAAAAAAGAATGCTTCCTTTCACCCTCAAAAGTGGCCTACTTTGGATAATTAAGTACCTGGTCACTCAAGCCTGGAAAGAATTTTGAGCTAATAGAGAAATATTGGAAATGTGCTTTGTCATGTGAAAACCAGTGTATAAATGAAAAGCATCAATCAGCATTTGTTATGTTAACGTAGATTTGTCCCAAAGCTGTTCTTCTTTGCTCATGAACTTACACAGTTATTTTAGGTGACCTGCCTCTGTGCTTGATGCAACTTCCATGCCCTGTCTCTCCCACCCCTAGAAAGGGACTCTGTTCATGAATCCTCCTCCTTCCCTCATCCTTCTCCCCGTCTCTGCTCCAGCCTTTCCCGCAGGTGCCAGTGATTTCTAAAACACATACTTCATTGCCCTATGGGGGCTCTCCATTTGAAGGAAGCCAATGGTTCATGTTTTTATAGATCAAAGCTTTGTGAAGTACTACACAGTGGGTCCCTGCTCTAGCACTTTTTCTTGGCTAGATTCACCTCAAGGAAGACTTAGTCTTATAAAACAATCCTCACTCGTCCTGGCTCCCAGAGTACTTTGTGAAAATGAAAATACCCACTTTGCAACTGCCTTCCTTTCTTGAAAATGTCTAAATATACAGTGGTGCCCACAGAGGCTTTTGCATTTTACACAAATGCCACAGCTCTGCATGTGTGCAGGGGGAGGCATGTCCCAGTTTGGAGAAGGACGTTCCTAGGTGCCCAGGTTGTGGTCTGAGCCCTTCCCCTGCACCTGCAAAACACTCACTTCTCACCTTCTCGGGTCTTCATCTCTTCACTGTAAAATGGGGGAAGGGGTCTCTCCCCCCTTTGTCATTGCTTCCAACTCACTGCTGGTTTTCATTAGGTGACAGGACAAAGAACTGCCTGATCATGATGTTTGTGGACCTAGGAGGGGATTATGGCACCGTCCTTATTTCTCAAGCAAATTTGAACTGACATGAGTCTTCACACATGGACTGATGCAGGTCTGTGTCATTCTCTCATGGCCCTCTCCCCTGCTTCCTCTTCCCAACAGACCCTAAACCAAGGACATTTGCACAATCTGTGTGATGTTCATCCCAAAAGGTCTCTCAAACTTTTGAGTGCTAACTTGTATTACTTTGCTAGGACTGCTAAAACAAAGCACCACAAACTGGCTTACGTAACAGAAAGTTATTGTTCCAAAGCCAGAAGTCCAAAAGCAGGGTGTTGTTAGGCCTGGGGCCTTCTGGAGGTCTGTGATGGAGAGTGTGTTCCCAGCCTCTCCCCTGGCTTCTGGTGGTTAGCTGGCATCTTCAATGTTCCTTGGCTTCTAGAAGCATTGCCCCAGTCCCTGCCTTCCTCTTCACATGCCATTCATCCTGTGTGTGTGTCTGTCTCCAGATTTTTCCTTCTTAAAAATACACTGGTCATATTGGATCAGGGGCCCACCCAACTCCCGTACATCCTCCTCTTACCCAACGACATCTGCAATAACCCTATTCTCAAGGTCACATTCTGAGGTGCTGGGGGTTGACTTCAACATCTGAATTTTGGGGGACACAAATCAGCCTATAGGAGCTGTTTTAACTACAGCCCACTGTTACAGTTAACACCATTTTGTCTCAGAGAAAATGGGCCAGGGCCAACTGTCCAGTGCTGGACTCCCAGTGTGACAAAGTCTCATTTGTCCAGCTTCCAAGCCAAGTGCACATGGTTCTTGGAAGGAGAGGGGTCTTCTTTGTGCTAACTTTTGCCTCAGATGTTCCTCACTAGACTCTGGTGATCACTAGGACCCTTAGTACCATCTCCAACGCTGACACTATCAAGGTCTCCAGATCTCAGAGGTGTTCAGAACTGCTAAGCATGAAGAACTCATGGGAATGTAGTAATGCCAGCCAACTCTCTCTAGGGGTGAAGATGCTCAGACCTTGGACACAAAGTCCTGTCCCATTCTTCCCTGGGATAGGGTGGGGGGAATACTTACATTTATTTCAAATTAATGTCAAGGTCTTCTACCCTCTCAGTCCCCTGTCTTCCTTGCTGTATCAAAAGACAAATACATACAAAGGAACACAGGTTGTTCCTCGTCCTAGGCCCTGCTCTAATGTGTACAATCGGTAAATGCTTACTGGGCAGCTACAAAGCACTGTATGGAGCACCGAATTTGAAGTTGAACACTCCACTCTTCTGCCCTTGGTTGATGGTGAATGATCCAGATCTTAAGTAATCATTTGACACCCAATCTGCCAGAGAAGAGATGTGGCTTGCCCCAGGTGCGACGCAACCGGTGCGTGTCAGAGTTAGAACCAGGGTGGATGTCTCCCAGCTCCTTGTGTGTGTAAAGTCTTCATGGCTTTCCACCCGGGAGTTTGGGAAATTCTGAATACGCATGTCTTCTGCTGCCTGGTGGGCATTGCCTTTGCCCTGGTCTCCGACTATGGGGGTGCTGGTAATGGCTTGTGGTTAAGTGTTGGCCTCATCCGTGTTCAGGTGGGAGGGAGCGTATCCCATGGCCTGACACTGGATCTTGTAAAGGAAACCATCGCGGAGAACCCAAGCATGACCAGAGATTTGTTAAATTAACAGTCTCTGGGGGAGTTTCAGTCACTGCAACAGAAATGTGCTGATTAAAGAGACGGCTTGGTGGAAGGGGGAGGCCTGGGAGTCCTGCTCAGAGTCCCTCTGTCCCTCTCTCCCTCCTGTTGCCTCTGTGCTCTGGCTTTGTGATGCTGAGCAGGTTACTCAATGTCTCTGAGCTCCAGTGCCTTCCCTCTCATGACCCACTCAGTGCCAGGGTCAAGGAGGGGAACCAAGCTGCTTCCCAGCTGCTGCTGAGACACAGAGCCTGGGCTTCCTTTCCAAATGCACCAGTGTGTCTGTTATCTCTTGCCGAATAACAAACCACCCCAAACTCAGTGCTTTAGAACAACTCATCATTTTTGCTTCCTAGTCTGTGGGTTGGCTGGGCAGTGCTGATGAGCTGTGTGAAGCTTGGCTGGGCTCATTCATCCACTTGAGGTCAGCCTAGGGTGACAAGCCCACCCCATTTGCCTTGGACTGAAAGGCTTCTGTGGGTATGAGACGTTCAGTTTTAAAGTCTGGGGCAAAAGGGAGTGAGTTTGTCACCCTCCATCAGCTGGTGGATGGGCTGAGCATTGACTATCATCTGGGGCAGTGGGAATATGGGGGAGGGTGACCCGGCATGTGCCTCTTATGGTCCAGTAGACTGCCGTGGGCTTGACTGCCTGGCGACTGAGCAAACCTCCAAGAGAGCAGGAAAACATGAGCTCAGAACTCTCACACAGTCACTTTGCCTCCTGTTGTTAAAGCAAGTTACGAGGTCAGCCCAGCTTTAGCAGGTGGGAAAATGGTCTCTACCTCATCATAGGAGCTGCAGGTCACAATGCAAAGGGGTGTGTATCCAAGGAGGGCAAGAATCAATTTTATAATCAAATTTATAATCAATCTTCTGCAAGCACTAAGAGCCCTGTTTTCTCCAGCATTCAGATTCTATGTCTGCTAGCCCCCAGGATACCACCAGGAGCCTCAAGTGTGCTAATGCAGCAGAGCAAGCTTAGGGCCTTCCAAAGACTCTCCCCTTTGTGTCTTGCTTTCTCCACCATCTCCTTAACCCTAAATGGAATACCCTTCCTCTTTGCCAGGCCAGCTCTTCTCTTGGAATGCAGCTTGGTAGTCACTTCCTCCAGGAAGTCCACCCTGACTTCCCATGCTGGTTTAGCATACCCTTGCCCACCTAGGTCAGCTCCCCATGCTCCCACGGCCCTCTGCTTCTCTGTATCACAGCACTGATGCCTAGTACCAGCACTGGGGACTGGGAGCTCCTTGACTCCGGGGATGGTTGGATTTGTCTCTGCCTCCCAGCACCCCACAGAGGACATGGTACAGAACACATGTTCCAAAGTGTATGCCTTAGAGGTGGCTTGAGGTCACAGCTAATTAAAGGCCCAGCGTGAATGGGAGCTCAGGTCTCTTGAGCCCCATAGTCATTGTTCTGCCCCCCTCCTCTCAGGCGGGCCCCATTCAGCAGTAGACGTCAGCATCATCCTGCCCCCATCTGCCAGGCACAAGACAATGATCTAACCATGGTTCCAGCTCTGCTAACTGGTTTGTGCTTTTTTGGGCCTTGGCACTGTCAAGGGTGAGATCCTGCACACACAGAACAATAATAATGACGTGACTATCAGTGGGGAGGTCAGACCCGCCTCCGCTCTCCTGCCAAGGTTGGGGGACTCTCCTTTTAGAATCCCCACAGGTACCCAGCCTTCACGCTTAACTGCAGTCCTGCAGGCCCTGTGGACACAGAAGGAGCGGGTTTGGGGAGGGGGAGCGCCAGGCCATCCTGGATCCTCCTCCACTCATCTCTGACCTGGGCCCCACCCCAAGGCTCTGTCTGTATCCTGACCACATCCCCTCCTGCCTGCCCCATCTTCTCCACCCACAGCCCCCACCCTTGTGCCAGCCCTGCCCCTTCATTTGAGCATTCAAGCAGCATCTAAATGCTCACACACCCACCTCAAAGTCAGCGTGTACTTTCACATGCAGGAGAAGGCGGTGATGAAGAGCAAAACTCAGGAGCCAGACAGCCCAGCTTCTGCCACTCCTGGCTGGGTAGCCTGGGGTAATTTTCTTAACCTCTCTGAGTCTCCTCGTTTGTCAGTGAAGATAATGATAGCACCTCTGTCTTAAGGTATGGTTCTGGTTCTGATTCTCCAGTGTTGCCAAAGTTAGGCAAACCTGGGTGCCCCTGGCATTTCCTGGCCTTGTGGCTTGGACATTTGATTTCAACTCTTTGAACCTCAAGTTTCCACGTCGGTTAAAATGGGTTTATAGCATAGGATTATGGGGAGGACTGAGTGGAACAGCACCAGGCCCAGAGCCTAGCATACAGTAAGTGCTGGACAGATGTCCCTTATCTTTTCCTCCCAGCCTACCTGTGCTGTTGGGCCAAGAGGAATTCCGTCATCCCCACAAACAGGGGCTTGGCCATGGGAAAAGCAGGCTTATTCATAAGATTGAACATGCTGTGTTTACCCAGGATGTGACCTAGAAGCCCCCAGGCAGAGGGCTCACATGGGCCTGCATAGTCTATTCGACTCGCTTTTCCTGACACACACGTCAAGCCGCAGAAATGGTCCCGTCAGAGCTGAAGAGTCAGCCAGTCTTGTGCAAACATGGACCATGGAATCCTCACACAGGCTGGCAGTGACTTGACCATGCTGCAGGGCTTGGCCGGCTGAGCAGCCGACTAAGATTGCTCAAAACTGGAGTCCCCCTGGGGTGCTGGCTGACACCTCAAAGCTAGGAGAGACACCTTCTAGGGCTGGCTAGGCAGAGCCTAGAAGCCCAGTGACCTCACCAGATGGGTGCCTGAGCAGCCGGTGGGGCTGGGGGAGGACTCAGCAGGGACTCCAGATCTCGTCTCCTCTAGGTCTTTACCCAGGGGCTTTGCCATTTCATCTCTCGGACACTTATTTCCTCATCTGCAAAAGAGGCTCATGAGGACTAATAAATGTAGTGAGTGCTGGGATTCCAGGGCAGCAGAAGATAATCCCCACCTCCCTGGCCCACCTTCCAAGTTAACTGAAACACAGAGGAATCAGATACAAAGTAGCAAGAGTAAAACATACATGGCATTCTCAGTACAAGTTAGGCACAAACATTTACTGTTTAAGTCAGTGTTCTGAGCGCTGTTCTGAGCACTTCACAATATAATTTAGTGAAATTAGCTAGCATAAAGGATGGGAAGCCCCTGCTTGGCACCTGGTAGGTGGTCAGCAAATTGTGATTTTCATCTTACAGATTTTCTATAAGATTTTCATCTTATAGAATTCACAAGAATTCTATAAGGTAGGTACTATTATCTCCACTTTACAGATGAAAGCACCAAGGCACTGAAAGTTTCATCAGTTTACCCTAGATCACACAACTAGTGAATGGACGAAAGGAACCGAATGCTGGGTGGCCTGGCTTCCGAGGCCATGACCTTGAACAGTCCACGGCACCAGTTACACTTGAAAGCATACAGTGCAACTTCAGATCTGTAGCCAGAGGTGCTTGCTAGCGCCTAACTCACCCTAGAATTAGATAGCCTGTCTTTCCCTGGAGGAAAAGAGAGGTTGGTTTCTATAGGCCATCTGGGAGGAGGCAGGGGGCAGGGGACATGAGGCAGATCCAGTTCCATCTTCCAAATCCGCCTGTCCCATAGCTGCCATTCCTCCAGAGCACCTGTTGGTGTCCTAGATCTGCTGCAACAAACTACAGTAACCTCGGTGACTTAACACAACAGAAATACATTCTCTCCCAGTTCTAGAGACTAGAAAGTTCTGAATGCAGGTGTGCTCAGTAAGATTGGTTCTTCTGAGTGAAACTGCATCCCATGCCTCTCTCCTTGAATCCTCGGGACTCCCACGCTGTGCATGCCTCCCTCCAGAGTCTGCTGAACTTCTCCCCGGGGCCTCATGATGCCCTTTTCCATCCTCTGCAAGGATACTCTCACTGGATTTAGGGTCCACTCTAATCCCATATGATCTTATCCAGATCTTTACCTTAATTACATCTGCAAAGACCCTGATTCCAAATAAGGTCCCATTCTGAGGTTCCCAACACATATGGATTTGTGGGGAGGAGGATGCTATTAAACCACAACAGAGAGGATCTAGTGAGGGAGCAAGAGAAACCACGAGTGTTCCTCTAACAGTAGTTTCTACATAAGGAAACATGATACAGAAGATCGTCCCATCTTAGTAGGTACAGGCTTGGATCCTTTGTGATGGAAAGTAAAACAACAGTGGCGTAAACCTAACAGATGCCTATTTCTCTTGCACATAAAATCTCAGTGGGGAGATCGAGATGTTCTGCTTCACAAGGTTCTGCAGGAACTGAGGCTTCTTCTGTCTTATGGCTCTGCCATGCCTTGAGATATGCCCCCAATCCCAAAGAGACATGGCTCACTAGAGGGCAGGCAGGCAGCAGAACAGGAAGTGGAGGGCGCTCAGCTTCCATCTAAGAGTGCAACCAAGAAGTTGGGTATGATGCCTCTGCTCACCCCCATTGGCCAGAAGTCAGCTGGTCACCCCTAGCTGCAAGAGAATCTGGGAAATCTAGTCTTGGCTGAGAGGTCATGTGACCAGCTACATCTCAGGGGATTCTATTTACTAAGAGAAAGACAGGGAGATCAATCGTTGAAGGACAGCTAGCATAAAAGATGGGAAGCCCCTGCTTGGCACCTGATAGGTGGTCAGCAAATTTTGATTTTCATCTTCTGCTGTGACATTGCTAATAACGTCTTCTCATTGGCCTCATGTCAGTAAATCTCTACATTTTTCATTGACCCTGTCACCTGTCATCATAGTAACCCAAATGCAGACCGATCATGACTTCATATTCTTAAGACTGTCCACTCCTTTTCGTACTCCTTAACTTGGCTCCCAGAGTCTGCTGCTCTCCTGGCCTGCTTCCTCCCCTCCCAGCTCATCCCCAG
This sequence comes from Taxidea taxus jeffersonii, assembly GCA_003697995.1. Taxonomy (NCBI): domain Eukaryota; kingdom Metazoa; phylum Chordata; class Mammalia; order Carnivora; family Mustelidae; genus Taxidea; species Taxidea taxus. The sequence continues at coordinate 27,942 of ML103442.1, forward strand.
CCTCCAGGTTACAAAGCCCTGGAGTAGGGTGGCTCTCCACATTCCCTGTAGCTCTGGCTGCCAGGAATCTCCTATGTCTTGGAATCAACCCTCCAGGCACTGCATGTTCTGCCCATGCTGAGTGCTTGCCTTCCTATATGCTGGAGGAGTTTGTGGAAAGAATTTTCTGGCATTAGAGGGTGAAAGTCAAAACAGTAATTATAAGAACATCTGTTCCTGAGTGGAAAGCGTATCATGTCCTCTGCACACTAGGACACATGCCTGCACTGTTCAGCAAGCTGGAGGTTGAAATGGAAGAGAATGTCCTGGGAGTGGGGACTAATGGACCTAGCCAGGATGGAGGCTGGGCTTCCTGGCAGGAGGCTGTGCTGGGGAATGGGGAAGAGCAAGGGTAGGGGGTGAGGAGCTAAGTGAGTGAGTACAGGGCCGAGGGAGGGAGTAAAGGAAGGGAGGAGTGACTGAGTTGATGAATAAATGGATAAATAAATAAATAAATAAGTGAATGAGTAAACAACTTACTGACTAAATGAATGACTATGTGGTTCTGGGTAAATAAGTGAAAATTTAAGGAAATGAATAGGAATGAATGAATGAATGAATGAATGAAGAGCTGAAAAGTAATGGATGGAATAAGTGGTTGAGTGGATATACGATTGAGCCAACAGCTGAATCACTCTTCTGGGCAGACAGGATTGGCAGCAAGACTGGAATTATGCAGCAGGACTGGAGCCTGATCCAGCTGGAGGCCCAAGGTCAGGGTCAACCATGCTAGCTCCTAGCTAGCACCGTAGAAACAAGGCTCAGACCCTGGCTGTCTTGTACCCAGCAGGTGTCTGTAGCTTCCTGTGAATATACTTTGTGGGGGAAAAATGAACCTTACCTTCCAAAAGAACCTTACCAAAATTGTATGGTGCAGCCAAAAAAGCTCAAGGTTCTATAGGTATTTTGTATTTGTGGATATGATTCCAAGGTAGATTTTCCTACTTTGGGCTATGCACATTGCCCAGCAAATTTGCAGAAAGTCCTGAGGAGGGACTAGACGCATATCCAAGGATATGCGTGCAAACTGCCCAGCGTGCAGGAGGGCAGGATCCCTGGGTCCCTTGTGAGCTGAGAACAGCCTCTGTGAGCAGAGGGAAGCTGTGAAGCAGGCTAGTGTTGAATTTGTTGGTGGGACAAGCCTGAGATGAGCATCTTTGACCGTTTCCCCTGGGCCTGGCCTAGTTAGAATGTTCTGCTCTCAGTTCATTTCAGCCATGCTTCCTGAGGAACTTGCTGGCTTTTCACTGCTCTGGATATAATGATGGAAATACATGGTCCTGGGCCTCATGGAGTTCAAAGCAGTGGGGCCACCAGAAAAACCCACCATACACTAGAATGCAATTATGGTGGCAAGCAGGGGGCTGCAGGAGCTCAGAGAGGGGAAGGTCAGAGAAAGTGTCACAGGGTGGATGGTCTGGGGACAAGATCTTGGAAGAGGGCCAGAAGTTAGAGACAGTCCAGGCAAA
>ML103443.1:0-11175 GCA_003697995.1 Taxidea taxus jeffersonii
AACAGATCTGTATTTGGACACAGGGCCTTTAAAGAGGCAATTAAAGTAGAATGAGGTCATTGTGGGTGGGCCCTAGTCCAATACGAAGAGATTAGGACACAGACTGAGGAACAACCTTGGCAGGACACAGCAAGAACGTGCCCATCTGCAAGCCAAGGAGTGTTGAGAGGAAAGCAACCTTGCTGACACCTTGATCTCAGACTTCTGGCTTCCGGAACTGTGAGAAAGTTAATTTCTTTAACCCGTCCAGCCTGTGGTACTTTGTTATGGCAACGCTAGCAGATTAATACATTGCCTTGAATTACATCCATTTAAGAGTTTAATTTTAAGACTAAGAGGAACATGGAAAAACTTCGATGTGGTAAGTGAAATAAAAAATGATGTGTGTCTCAGAACCATATAAAAAATACATGTCTGTGGACAGAGACTGGAAATTTATATGAGGAAATAGATCATTTATATGAGACCACCAGAATTATAAACAACTTTTACTTATTAAGAGTGTTTATTGTTCAATTTCATATTTTTTTATTTTTTTTTAAGAAAACCTTTAAGGTGGGGATAGCAATTACATGTATCTCAACACTTCAGCCACGCTGGGTGGTTAAGAGTGAAAGACTCTTAAATTTAAGGTCCATTTCATATTTAGGTTATAAGGCAATCTTTTTTATTTTATAGACTGTAAGTCATGTTCCTAATTTAAGTCTACGGGGTCAGCGATGCCATATGTCTGCCTGACTCCGCGAGAATGAATTCCCAGCCTCCTGGGCCCTGGCGGGAGGATTCTGAGCGGGTCTGCACACTCTTAGAGTGCCCAGCACCACAGACTCTCCATTGCCCATGGCAGGGACCGGCTCAGGTCCCTCGCTCAGGTCCCAGGATGGCCTCACGGGTGATCCTACCCTCGCTTGGGGTCAGCTTCAGGAAAGAACCAATCCGCTCACCCCCTTTCCGTCCAGGGCTCAGTGAAGAGCGAGTCTCCTCCCTACTTGCAGCTCACTCTGCACGTCCACCTGTCTCCCCCTCTCCAGCGTCTTTCAGCGCGTCTGGGTCTCGGTCCTCGCGGTTTGGAGACCCCGGGCAGAGCTAGATGACCGACACCTCCGCGGCCCGTGCGCCCAGTTCTGCCAGGGCGGCTCCTGCGGCCGACGCTGTCTCCTCCCGGCCGCAGGGGGCGCTGTGGGGGAGGCGGGGGTGGGGCGGGAATCAGGCTCGAGTCCCAGCGTGCACCGCGCGGGGGCTGGGCCTGCGGGACTGGGCGGGGCGGGAAGCCGCGAGCCCAGGGAGGTTTCGCGACGCTGCCCTAGATCTCGGCGTCTCCCGGGCCGCCGGCGGGCGGGAGCGCGAGGGCAATGGCCGAACCGGCTCCGGTAAGGAAGGCTCTCCGCGCGGACGTCCGGGTGCGGGGCCCGGGGCCAGCTTCGGGCTGCGGCTTGGCGGGTACCCATCCGGGTTTCATTCGGGGCGGCTGCAGAGGACGGGTGGAGCGGAGTCCGGGGGTCGCTCGAGGCTCCGAGTGGCCGGTGACCGCCACTTCTGGGACTCGTCCGTGGCCGCCCTCGCGAGCAGACCGAGCGTGGACCAGGCCTACTGAGCAGAGGGTCCAGCCTGGGCCGGGGCGCCCGGGCGTGGCGGAGGCGGGCAAGGGAAAGGAGAGAAATGGGTCTGGTGCGGGCGGTGCGTGTTCGAGCTCAGCCGGTTTCCCATCACAGTAACTGAGCTCAGAACAAGTGTTTTTAAAGACTTAGGATTTTGAGCGTGGAGGCGGTTGTCTGGCAGCGGCTTCAATAAGGTAATTTAGCCGCTAGCGTGTTACAGTTTGTGTTGAGTGTAATGGAGGGAAGGAAGACAAGTTGGAAGGAATAGAATAGGATATAAAAACTTAAACAGAATATACATTATTTGATTATTTACTGGGTTGTTGTAATCGAAGTTTAGAGGGAATGGCCATTATGTTTTTTTAAAATAGCATATAAATTTTCATTCTGACTGTTTTTCCTGATGACTAAACGAATTCATGAGGTTATTGATTTCCAGATAACGTTAACAGCCTCCGCTAAGAAAATGTAATTTCTAGGATTAAATGTTCAAAAGATATGCAACACCTTTATGGAGAAACTGTAAATAAGTGGGAGATAACCAGGCCTATAAAAAGAAGACTAAATACAATAAAAATGATACTTTTCTTCCAACCTCATATATACATCTGCTGCAGTTTTATTTAAATGGTAGTAAGATTTTTGTGAATTTAGACAAACAGATTCTAAATTTCATTTGGAAAAATAATGGTCAAAATATGATTCTGAAAAAAGAACAACGAAAGGGGAATTGCACTAGTAGACAATAAAACTTATTATAAGCCCATCGAATTACTACCATGCTGTTTTGTGCAGGGACAGACACACAGAGCACTGGAAATGGAAAGAGAGCCCAGATGCAGACTGTACTGTGTTGAATAGTGTCTCCCCCAAATTCATGTCCTTCCTGGAACCTCAAGATTGTGCCCTTACTTAGAAGTAAGTTGATGCAGATTTAATTGGTTAAGATGAGATCATAAGGGGATAGGGTAGGTTCTTAATCCACCATGACTGATACCTTTATGAGAAGAGATACAGAGACCCAAACACAGAAAGGGAGAACACCCTGTTACAGTGGAGACGGAGATTGGAGTTACGCAGTCTTAAGAAGTACCAGGTATCGCCAGCCATTGCCAGAAGCTAAGAGAAAGGCATGGAAAGGATTCTCCCCTGGAGGCTTCAGAGATGGCAAGGCCCTGCTGACACCTGATACCAGACTTTTAGCCACTAGAATTATAGGAGAATACATTTTTATTGTTTTAAACCACCCAGTTGGGGTACTTGGTTACAGCAGCTTTAGGAAAGTAATACAGAGACCTTCAAAAGCAGTATTGGGACAATTGCCTTTTCCAGTCGGAAAATAACATTGAGGTAAATCACCACTGTATATAATATATAAAATAAATTTTAAAAATTATGTTCCAGATAAATTTAAAATCTAAACATGAAGAGTAAAACTGAAGCCTTTTGGAAGAAAATTTAGTATATCTTTGCAACCTACACATAGAAAATTTTTTTAAAAACAGAGAAAGCAAAATGACCTAAGACTGATATATTTGCATTGAAACTGAAAATATATGTACAATATAAGCACAAATAAAATTAAAAGATAAGACATACACGAGGAAAAAGGTTGTGTTTTTTTTTGTTTTTATAAAGAGTTTATTTATTTGACAGCGAGAGAGACAGCAAGAGAGGGAACACAAGTAGGGGGAGTGGGAGAAGGGCAGGCTTCCCACTGAGCAGGGGGCCCGATGCGGGACTGGATCCCAGGACCCCAAGATAATTACCTGACCCAAAGGGGGATGCTTAACCGACTAAGCCACCCAGGCGCCCCTAAAAGAATGTATACTTAATGAAATTAGAGTACTTTAACAAATATATAACTTACATGCTTCTAGTTAATAGACCTTAGAAAGTGTTTGATTTATCCAAGGCTATCACAATAAAAAAAAATGTTTTAAATACATTTGCATGTGTTATTTTTTCTAATGCATTGTTTTAAAAAGCAATGAAATTAAAAACCAGTTCTGGGTAAATTCTTAGTATTCTAGGAACAGGAGGCATCTTGGTTAATAACTTAAAGGAAACCAACAAATACTACTTGAGAGGCATTAGAAACATTTCCTTTAAAGAATAAAACAGTTGCGGGACGCCTGGGTGGCTCAGTTGGTTAAGCGGCTGCCTTCGGCTCAGGTCATGATCCCAGCGTCCTGGGATCGAGTCCCACATCGGGCTCCTTGCTCGGCAGGGAGCCTGCTTCTCCCACTGCCTCTGCCTGCCTCTCTGTCTGCCTGTGCTCTCTCTCCCTCTCTAACTAATAAATAAATAAAATCTTAAAGAATAAAACAGTTGCATGTTATCATTACTATTACATCGTTCCAGCCAATAAAATAAGATAAAAATAAGAAATGATAGGTTTAGTCTCATATGCAGGAGAGTATAGATGTGTAATTTATAGAGTTCTGTGAAAAACCTACTAGTTTAAAATAAACAACTTATCTTTTGCTTAAAAAAAAAAAAAAAGAGGGGCTCGGTTGAGTGGCTGCCTTTGGCTGGGGTCATGATCCCAGGGTCCTGGGATCGAGCCATGCATTGGGCTCCCTGCTTAGCGGGGAGTCTGCTTCTCCCTCTGACTCCCCCCCACACACACCATGCCCTCTCTCTCATTCTTTCTCTCTCAAATAAATAAATTCTTTAAAAAAAAAAAGAAATTACAGGCTTAAATCATTAAAAGAAATGTTAATTTGCAGATCTCATTCTCTGTGTAGACACTCCAAGGCAGTCAACTGACAATGTTAGCCAACAAGGAAATTTGTTTCCAAAATAAACATAAAAATGAGCTTCCCAAGCTTTCATAATTAGAAAATTTAATGGGGGGGTGCCTGAGTGGCTCAGTCTGTTGGGCGGCTGCCTTCGGTCAGGTCATGATCCTGGAGTCGTGGGATCGAGCCCCACATTGGGCTCCCTGCGCGGCAGGGAGTCTGCTTTTCCCTCTGCCTGCTGTTCCTGGAGTTTGTGCACCCTCTCTCTCTCTCTCTCACTCTTGTTCCATGTCAAATAAATAAATAAAATATTTTTTAAAAAAAGAATATTTAGGGGCACCTGGGTGGCTCAGTGGGTTAAAGCCTCTGCCTTCGGCTCAGGTCATGATCTCAGGGTCCTGGGATCGAGCCCCACATCGGGCTCTCTGCTCAGCAGGGAGCCTGCATCCTCCTCTCTCTCTCTGCCTGCTTTTCTGCCTACTTGGGATCTCTGTCTGTCAAATAAATAAATAAATAAAATCTTAAAAAAGAATATTTAATGGGACAAACCCCTCAAACATGGTAGCAACAAAAACTCTGCAGTTTGTAGGAATGAACCTATCAAGAATTATATAAGGTCTGGGACACCTGGGTTGCTCAGTTGGTTAAGCCGATGCCTTCGGCTCAGGTCATGATCCCGGGGTCCTGGGTTTGAGTCCCGCATCGGGCTCCTTGCTCAGGGGCAAGCCTGCTTCTCTCTCTGCCTCTGCCTGCCACTTTGCCTGCTTGTCCTCTCTCTCTCTGACAAATAAATAAATAAAATCTTTAAAAAAAAAAAGAATTATATAAGGTCTATATGAAGGAAACTAAATTTTACTAAAACACATAGAAATGTCTAGATAAATGAGAGAGATGTTTCTGGAAGGAAAGGTCCCATGTGTTAGAGATCCAGTTCCTTCAAAATTAGTATATTCCTATCAGAATCCCAATATAATTTGTATAAATTTGACAAAGTATCTTTCCTATGTATGTAGATGAGAAAACAGACAAGAAAAGTCAAGACAATTTCCTGTGGAAAATGATGGAGGTGGTGGTGGATGACATGTCTTAAATAGCAAAATATCTGATAAAACTAAGAATCCAAAGAACAAATAATCCAATCAAGAAATGGGCAGAGGACATGAACAGACATTTCTGCAAAGAAGACATCCAGATGACCAACAGACACATGACAAAGTGCTCCACATCACTTGGCATCAGGGAAATACAAATCAAAACCACAATGAGATACCACCTCACACCAGTCAGAATGGCTAAAATTAGGAAGTCAGGAAATGACCAATGCTGGCCAGGATGCAGAGAAAGGGGAACCCTCCTACACTATTGGTGGGAATGTAGCTGGTGCAACCACTCTGGAAAACAGCATGGAGTTTCCTCAAAACGTTGAAAATAAAGCTACCCTATGACCCAGCAATCGCACTACTCGGTATTTTCTTTTTTTTAAGATTTCTTTTTTTTTTTTTTTTTTTAGATTTTATTTATTATTTGTCAGAGAGCACGAGAGCAAGCACGGGCAGACAGAGAGGCAGGCAGAGGCAGAGGGAGAAGCAGGCTCCCTGCCGAGCAAGGAGCCTGATGTGGGACCCGATCCCAGGACGGTGGGATCATGACCTGAGCCGAAGGCAGCCGCTTAACCAACTGAGCCACCCAGGCGTCCCACTACTTGGTATTTATCCCAAAGATACAAATGTAGTGATCCGAAGGGGCACGTGTACCCAAATGTTTATAGCAGCAATGTCCATAATAGCCAAACTATGGAAAGAATCTAGATGTCCATCAACAGATGAATGGATAAAGAAGAAGTGGTATATATACATAATGGAATACTATGCAGCCATCAAAAGAAATGAAATCTTGCCATTTGCAACAACGTGGATGGAACTAGAGACTATTATGCTTAGCAAAATAAGTCAGTCAGAGAAAGACAATTATTGTATGATCTCCCTGATATGAGGAAGTTGAGAGGCAACGTGGGGGGTTTGGGGGTAGGAAAAGAATAAATGAAACAAGATGGGATCGGGAGGGAAACAAACCATAAGAGACTCTTAATCTCACAAAACAAACTGAGGGTTGTCGGAGGGAGGGAGAGGGTGGTGGAGTTATGGACATTGGGGAAGGTATGTGCTATGGTGAGTGCAGTGAAGTGTGTAAACCTGGTGATTCACAGACCTGTACCCTGGGGCTAATGATACATTATATGTTAATGCAAAAATAAAATATCATAAAAACAACAACTAAGAATTAAGGAGTGCAGTACTGTAGCAAAAAAGACATTCACCAATGGAACAAAAATATACCCAAGTATAAATGGAAACCTAGTTAATGAAAAATGATCCCAAATCAATGGTAAAAGAATGGACTGTTCAAGAAACTGTGATGAGTGAATATCCACTTGCAAAAAGGAATTATATTCCTTCTGGTTATGATACGCAGAAATAAGTTCCAGATGAAGAACATTTAATTCTGATAAAAGTTATAAGAATATTATGAAGAATTTAGGAGAGTATTTTATAATCTTAGGAAGTCTTCCAAATCAACATACTAAACCTTGAAGCCACAAAAGATGTTCTGCAAAGTATAATAATATAAGAAAAAAGCAATGTGAGGGGCACCTGGGTGGCTCAGTGGGTTAAGTGTCTGCCTTCAGCTCAGGTCATCATTCCACATCAGGCTCTCTGCTCAGTGGGGAGCCTGCTTCTCCCTCTGCCTCTCCTTGCTCATGCTTGCACTCACTTTTCCTCTCTGAAATAAATAAAATCTTAAAAAAAAAAAAAAAGCATTTGCTAGTCAATCAAAGGATTATTAACCCTAAAAGAGAAAGTCCGTTCAAATTATAGGAGCCCATGAGAATTGAGCAAAGGATGTGAGCAGACCTGCACAAAGTTATGTGGAATGCTCCCCTCCCCAGAAAGTATGAAAAGGATGCTAAGCTTCACAAATTAATGCAAATTAAAACAATGAAATACATTTTTTTTTTACCCATTACAGTGACAAAATAAAAAATGAAAAGGTTTAAGAACAACCTGTGCTGGCAAAGGTGTACAGAAATAAGGGGCGCCTGGGTGGCTCAGTGGGTTAAGCCTCTGCCTTCTGGTCAGGTCATGATCCCAGGCTCCGCATCGGGCTCTCTGCTCAGCGGAGAGCCTGCTTCCCTTTCTCTCTCTCTGCCTGCTGCTCTGCCGACTTGTGATTTCTCTCTCTGTCAAATAAATAAAATCTTAAAAAAAAAAAAAAGTCTTATTGGCAAAGGCTGATTCTTTTTGGAAGGGAATCTAATGGTATTTGTTAAACTGAACATGTTTATAACTTTTGATTTAGTAGTTTTCCTTTTTAGGCTTTATCTTACAGAGGTAAAAGTGATAATATATTGGGAAGCATATCTGAGTATTGTTTATAAAGGAAATGGAGACAATGTATGTCCCATCAGTGGGGTATATGTACCCATGGTATGAAATATACTGTAATTTAGAAAAGCCTGGTTTTGCCTCTACATGTTGACTTGGAAAGGTATCTTTAATATATTAAGTGAATGAAGTTACCCAGTGATTTATTTCCACTATTTTATTTTTTTTAAGATTTTATTTATTTGACACAGGGAGAGAGAGATCATAATTAGGCAGAGGGGGCTGGGGAGTAGGCTCCCCGCTGAGCAGAGAGCCCGACTTGGGCCTGGATCCCAGGACGCTGAGATCATGACCTGAGCCAAAGGCAGAGGCTCAACCCACTTAACCACCCAGGCATCCTATTTCCACTATTTCAAAAGAAAAAAAATTCTTTACTATCCCTACGCATATGGAGTTTGAACAAGCATAAAGAACTGTGGACGGTGTAATGGGTAACAGCAGAACCACGTGACTGGAGTAGGGGAAGGAGTATTTCCCAAGGAGGAAGCTGCTGAATAGACAAAAGCAGTGTCCACTACCAAAATTTTTTAACCTGATGACAAGGAGGGGCACCTGGCTGGCCCACGGGGAGAGCATGTGACTCTGGATCTCAGGGTTGTGAGTTTGAGCCCCACCTTGGGGATAAAGTTTACTTTAAAAAAAAAGAAAAAAAGAATTGATGAGAAGGAGCTGAAATCCTTTTGAAGCACTAATGCCTGTGTATGTATTATGTCTATCATTTCAGTTGCCTCTGACTTTTGAGGATGTGGCCATTTATTTCTCTAAGCAAGAATGGCAGAACCTAGAGGCATGGCAGAAGGAACTTTACAAGCATGTAATGAGAACCAATTACGAGATTCTTGTTTCTCTAGGTAAGAAGTACTCAATTTTGTGGGGGAAGTCATGGAACTGGGTCTGGAAGAGGTCTGAGGCACTTGATGGTCCTGTTTGTTAGGTCAGAGTTCTCAGAAATTAACTCAGAATGGTATTTTTTAGCCCAGAGTCCTCTTCGTTAATACTTCTGTAAGCATTGCTAATCCTTACTCAAGGGTAGACATTGACTTGCTCAAGGGTAGACATTGAGAAAGGAGAATATTTAAGACTTTGATATGTGGTGGTCAGCGGTGACTTAGGGCTTATAGTCACTACACACTCACAGATTGCTGTGATTTCCATATGGGAGCACTCCCAGCTCATGTCCATAATGTGTACCTTTACCCTAGGATATCGCTGTCGGTTTTTACTGTGGGGTCTGTATAACTCAGAAAAGCTAAAATATTGCCCTCCAGTGAGATTTTCTAAGGCTATACCCTGAGATGGTTTACAGCAGCAGTCTCTTCATGGTAATGGATGTTCTTTTTAGTCTTTTTGCTTACTTGGTCTTTTTAAAATTTTTTAAATTTATCAAATGAATGATAAAGTCTCTGCTTTATCCTCATTCCTGTACTCAGATAATTCTCCAAGGCAACCACTCTTAACCTTTTCTGTTTTAGTTCTTACTGGACTTTCCTCCAATCTAACTATCTGTGCTTTGATCTCTATTACTTGATTTATCGAGTGTAGGCAGCATTAACTCATTATGCCACCAGACATCCCTCAGTGCTTACATTTAGGTCTTTGATCCATTTTGAGTTAAGGCTTTTATAGGGTGTGGGGTAGGGATCCAGCTTCTTTTGCATATGGATATCCAGTTGTCCCAACACTATTTTTTGATAAAAGTATTCTTTCCCCCATTGCAACCTTTTGGAAAATCAATTGGCCATAAATGTAGAAGTTTGTTTCTGGATTCTCAATTCCGTTTCATTGATCTATATGTTTATCTTCATGCCAACACCATGCTGTTTTGATTGCCATTACTTTTAGGATCAGTTTGTCAATTTTTGCAAAAAAAAACAAAAAACCACAACAACAAAAAACAGATTGGATTTGGGGAATATTGTCATTTTTTAAAATTTTATTTTATTTTTATTTTTTATATTCACATTGTTTAATTATAGCTATATGTTCTTTAATTTTTTTAAATTGTAATAGACGTATACAATATTGCATTAGTTTCAGGTGTATATCATAGTGATTCACCATCTCTGTGTGCTATGCTCACCACAAGCGTAGCTACCATCTGTCACCATAGAACGCTAGTACAGTATCATTGACAGCATCATTGACTGTATTCCCTGTGCCATGCCTTTCATTCCTGTGACTCATTCGTGCCATAATGAGGCCTGTGTCTCCCACTCCCTGTCACTCATTTTGCCCTTCTCCTTCCCCTTTCACCCTTGCAGTCATCAGTTTGTTCTATTTATATGTCTGATTTTGCTTTGTTTCTTTACTCATTTGTTTTCAAACGAGATGATTCTAAGTAAATTATAAACCAAAGAAGAAATCACAAGAGAAATTAGAAAATATTTAAAGTTGGATGATAATGAAAATATAAAGCAGCAAAATTTGTGAGTTGCACCAAAGCAGCCCTTAGAGGGAAGTGTATAGGTTTAAATGTTTATATCAGAAAAGCAGCAAGGGTTTCTTTCCTTTTTTTATCTTTTTACTCATTTTTAAAAATTTAAATTAACATATAATATATTTATAATTTTATATAATATATATAAATATATATTATATTTATTATATTATATATATAATATATATGTTATATATAATTATATATATAATATATATAAAATATATATTGTATTTATAATTTATAATATAATATATTATAATTAACATATAATATATTATTAGTTTCAGAGGTAGAGGTCAGTGATTCATGAGTGTTATATAATACCCAGTGCTCATTACATCACTTGCCCTCCTTAAGTCCATCACCCAGTTACCCCATCCTCCCACGCCTCTCCCCTTGGGAATATTATCATCTTAACAATATTAGGACTTCCTATTCATGAACATGAGATATCTTTCCATTTATTTATGACTTTTAAAATCTCTTCCGGTGGGGTGCCTGGGTGGCTCAGTGGGTTAAAGCCGCTGCCTTAGGCTCAGGTCATGATCCCAGGGTCGTGGGATCGAGCCCCACATCGGGCTCTCCGCTCTGCACACAGCCTGCTTCCTCCTCTCTCTCTGCCTACTTGTGATCTCTGTCTGTCAAATAAATAAATAAAATCTTTAAAAAAAATCTCTTCCAGCAATATTTTATAGTTTCTGTTGTGTAAGACTTGCATTTCTTTTATTAAGTTTATTCCCAAGTGTGGTATTCTTTTTGGAGTTATTGTAAATTGAATTGTTTCCTTGGTTTTATTTTTGGAAAAATACTTTTAGAAGATGCTGGGGGGCACCTGGGTGGCTCAGTGAGTTAAGCCTGTGCCTTCACCTCGGGTCACAATCTCAGGGTCCTGGGATCGAGCTCTGCATCAGGCTCTCTCCTCAGCGGGAAGCCTGCTCCCCTTCCCCCCC
>ML103444.1:0-14322 GCA_003697995.1 Taxidea taxus jeffersonii
CGCCTCAATACAAACAAATACACCTATGTGCTAGGTCTAAATACTACATATGACATAACATTTTGTGAAGATTCAACATAAAACATATTAACTACAGTTCTGTGTAACAAGCATTTTTCTGGATATCAGGAAACAAAGTATACAATAGATGCTGCTCCTACCTTCATAGTTTTGAGTCTGGAGGGAGGATATAGATAAGTACACAGGCAATTTGAATCCTTATAGTACATGTGTCAGAGGAAGACCAACAGGCTTAGCAATCACATAGGGGCCTTTAGCTGGATTTTGGGGTCCTAGGAGATTTTTCTAGAGGAATACTGAGAAAATATTTTCAAAAGTCCTCCAAGAAAGCAAGTTTTCAACAACTTGTGTCTGTCTTTGATTACTATGACCACATGATCCTAAAAATGCATATGGTTTTTCTCTGGTCTGTCTTTTGATATATTAAGTATAGCTCTACATGCCATAGGCCTCCACCTTGCCACAAAAGCCTTGGGTGACTCCTTCTCCTTCTCAGAGAAGGACCTCTTACGTAGCTCCCTGCTCTGCAACACAGTGCTCATTGACAGTGTGCAAAAAGGGAACAAGTGTGCCTTCTCAGAAGCTTCTGTCACAATGTGTGGTGATGACAGGGCAAACCTGGCCATGAGAGGAAGTCACAACAACACTGAGAGACCCCAGACTTCTCAGAGAGAGACTGAGAGAGAGGTTGTAGGAGCTAGATTTCAGACAGACTGCCAGAAGCAAGCTGGGAGTAGCTACAAGAGGGAATGTGGGAGGAGGCACCCAAGAGAAGGAGTTATATAACCCCACAGGTGTGCTCCCAAAGAGCCAGCCTGGTGTTCTTTCCCAGGGCCATCTGTGGAAGAGTCACAGGGTAGTGTTGAGGCCACTATTGACACATTAATAGTCCTTGGCACACACTTTTCAAAAGCAGTGGCCAAGAGCACATGATCTGCAAGCTTGGGTAAGGGTACAGTGATGAAAGAAGGGAAGTCCTAGTCAGCCACAGAGGCAAGTCACTGAAAGCTTAAGCTGGCTCCTGGCAACTTTGTAAGGTGGAGTAAGGATGTCTTTGACACATATGAAGGCCCCTCATCTCTGAAGCTTCCCTCTTGTCCTTCTTCCTGAGTTCCTATGAAGGGGAGACAGGAGAAGGGCTCAGTTAGGATCAGGCTTTAGATGCCCACCAGGTACAGAGAGATATATAAATATTATGTATATCATATATAGATATTATAGGTATGTATAATCTATATTCTATATTTAGGTATGATATTCTTTATATTATATATTTAGGTATTATATAAACATATGAAATGACTACATATCTTGTTTATACTCCATAAGGATCTAAGTATGTTCTATCTTGATGCTAGAATGGATTGGATTCTTCAAAAACAAATGCTGTATTGGTATTTAGGGTATAAGATGTTTACAATATATCAACACTTTGAAAGGAAAGAGAAGAAGTGGAATTGAGTAGAAGAAAAATTTGCACTGAGATTTAGGCCCCTAGAGACATAGCTAACCGAACAGGGAATGAGAAGTTTGCTTCAGTTTCCTTCATTGGGCCAGGAACACTGGGGCTTAGCCCTTCACTTCTTTTAGTCAACAGGTTCAGGCTGCCCAGGAATGGCATGCTCTAGAGCAAAGTTAGTATCTGTAGCTGAGTCTGACCTTAAAGTTTCTGACAGTGGAGACTGTCTGTTGGCCTTGCTCTCCACAGCTGGGCAGAGAGCCCTTCCTTAGAGGAGAATTGGCGGCAGAACGTTGTTTACTACAGTACACCCAATGTAAGCTCATGTATGTTTATCAATATTTAATTTGAGAAAATCTCCTCTAGTACTCTGGTGGGCCTTTCTCCCTGTGGAAAATCTTAGAAAAGGATAGGAGATTGGTGGGATGGCACCTGCCTCTGCAGTTGGTCTCAAGGCTGCACCAATTTGCATCATCCACTTGCCTCCTTCACTATATATTTTATATTTTCTCCACTTTCAGGTACCATCTCTGCTAGCCTCAATGATTTACCTGTTGGTAAGGCCTAGACCCTGATTCTGAACTAGAATGGGACATAGACATACCTCTTCCCAAACCTGAGTTGTTATACTTTTCCATTTGCTGATAGATTGAGCAAAGGTGTACTGGAAAAGCCCAAGTGGATCCTGAATTCCACATGTGTTTTCCCTGCCTTGACTTTGTTATATTAGCCATTCTTCTTCCTGAAGATCAGAGTCAATTACTTCTGTCAAAATAACTGTTCCCATCCCCTGTAGGTTCCTTGGTGCAAAGTCCCCAAAATGTCCAGCCAGCGGCCATAGTAATAATCCATATAATCAAATGGAATTCTTCCTGTGTCAATGGACAGTCCTGAATCTTTGAGGACTAGAACCTCTAAATATGCAAGAATAAGAGTTGTATGAAAGGGATATACAAGGTCCCACAGTGAGTATTAAGAGTGCTCCTAATTTCATCCTTTGATTTTTAGGCCCATGTTTCTTATTGAGATCAAAATGCTATATAAAGGTCTTTGATTCAATTCATACAGTACATCTTGGACAATGGTGCCACACCATTGCAGGATCTTACTTTTGATCTTTCAGGAGGTTGTTATAGTGTTCTGGCAGGCTGGCAGCTTCTGTATGGCTCTGTATATGACATCACCAGTGGTGACTGGCCTATTTTTACACTTTCTTTGCTCACTTCCTTTGTAATGTTTTTATGTGGGATCTCATAAAATGTGGGTCAAAGATTTTGTAAACTCCCCAAATATTAATACTGGAAAAGGCCTTGAGTGCAGAAAAACAAACTCATACTCAGAATTCTAGCCTATTTTTGTAAGAACAAACTGTTGGTTCTTCTATGATGAAATGCAGTTCAAAGTGGTCAACAAATGGTTTGTCAAGTTCTTTGAAATGGTGCCATGTTATGATCTCAGTGTTGATCATTGTTGCAGGAAACTTGGACATTTAGCAACAATAGTAGTAGCTAGATCACCATTGGTTGATAGGAGTCCATGAATTTTGGCCCATATATAGTCTATATTTGTGATATTATGGTCACTCCATTCTATGCACCTATTTTGCCAGCAAGAGAGTAGCCAAAGGCAGATGCTAGCTAATGTCAACAGACTGGTAATTTTTTTCTACTTGTTTGTTCAGTGATTCTTCCATTAAATGTACTCTCCTGAAGGCATTTAATGTGTAATAAACAGATCTTCACACTTCATGCTCACTCTTATATGTTCATTTGCATGCCTCTACCCCAAACCTCCCAATCCATTATCTTTCAAACGTTTTTTTTCAGGTTTCTGACTGTCTGGTCAGGTCATTTGCTGCAGCCTAAATTCATATATACTTTGACCTCAGGCTACTTGTTTTAATTTTTTTAAAGATTTCATTTATTTAATTAAGAGACAGAGGGTGACAGAGATAGCAACAGAGAGCATGAGTGAGTAGGAGATGGAGAAGCAGGCTCCCCACTGAGCAGGGAGTCTGACTTGGGACTCAATCCCAGGACCCCAGAATCATGATCTGGGCTGAAGGCAGATGCTTAAATGACTGAACCAAGATAACCCTGGGTTACTTGTTTATTTATAGAAGATAGAAAATCAGGTTCATAAACAGAAGCTCTCCCTTTGGGAGAATTTTCCCTCATCTCCCTCAAGGCTGCCCCTGAATGAAGCTGCTTTATAGCTGCTGACTATTTATTATCTTGTATCTACACACTATAGTGATCCTTCTATAATTCAGGGTTGGGATTTTTCCTCCTTCTTCAGCTGGTTGCTTCAGATCTTTATAAAGCCACGGGTATAAGCTGATGGAGCCAGGTTAGCTCTGATCTTACTCAGGCCCAGATACATCTCTTCATTTTATCACGGACGTTTGCTTGGCCCGCCTGACCCCACGAGGGTGGTGATGACAACACAGCCTGTGTGCCCAGTTTCAGACACATATTCACTTGGTGTTCCATGTTAGGAGTTCTATATCTACCAGATTATGGTAACATGCCGGTTGTTTTCCAAAAGCATTAATTGTCTAGTATAGCATGGCCTCACTATAGACTCCCAAGGTGCCCCCCTGCTTTTAAAAGATTTTATTTATTTATTTGAAAGAAAGAGAGATAATGAGAAGAGAGAACACCAGCAGGGAGAGTGGGAGAGGGAGAAACAGGCTTCTTGCTGAGCAGGGAGTCTAATGTGGGGCTTGATGCTTAAAAACTGAGCCATGCAGGTGTCCTGAGTCCCAAGGTCTTTATTTGATATTCTCACTGGAGGTTACCATAGACACCATAAAGTGTATTTTCTCACAGTGATATCTCAATAACATAAGGTCTGCCAGATTATATGTACCCAAATGGTTAGACAGTTTGCACTAAAACTTGGACCTGGAACAAAACCTATTTCTGCCCTTGGCTACACTCAAAGTTGTCAGCTTTTTGTGTCATGTGTATATAGATCAGAAAAGTATAGTTACTTGCAGAATATTATGCTTCCAGAAGAGGCACACTAGCTGTTATGCTTCCTTATTTTTGGTATAATGTGCACAATGCAATAAATTGTCTTTACTTTAGAGAGAGTATCCCAGAATGATCTTGACTTCTTGATCCCTATAGGAACAGCAGATGTCCCTGAATTTTTGTGGGGCTTATCTCCCACCTTATGAAGTATATACCTTCAGAATGTCCAATCAGTATAATGTCATTGATGTAATGAATCAATATGATAATCTACAGAATGTCTAGATCAGATTTTTTCACACAGGAGACAGGAGAGCCCTGACACTAAACTATAAATGTATATTGGTTCCTATCTCATGTGAATACAAAGTATGTATTATCCTTTTTCTGATTAGATTAGAAAATTAAACATAAACCAAATGTACCTAAAGTTGTTGTAATCTCTTCTATGGGGTCTCTGCTGCTAATCAGCTGATGAGTGATCCATATCTAAAAATAAATTTATTCTATAGAAACAGATTCTGAGGTGGATTTTGGTATACAATATGCTTACCAGAAATCAGTTTCAGTGAAGGAAAGGGACATGAAGCAGGAAAAGAAAAAAGGGAGAGGTCAAACAGCAATAGATGTACAACAAAGTTCTAGCTAATCCAATATCTCTGGAGTAGGTATTGTTCATCAGAGTTTCCATTATTAATCTAAAATGACCATTTTTTTGCCCTCCCCTCACTCAATCACCAGATACAAGGTGCATGGGAAGGTCCTGCCATCAGACAAGGTGTTTATCTGAAAGTGAAGGAGATACTGAAGGGACTAACATCTGGGAGCTGTCAACTAACTAAACTCACTGCAAGCAACCCTAAATGTCAGCATTTAGTTGTTAACAAGTTAGGAACTACTCTGCATTCAAATTCTGGTTATTATTTGATATTATTTGATATCACAAGTTCCCTTGCTGTTTAAGTAACAGATAGTTGGGTTTGTTGTTACTTGCAGCTGAAAATACTGATGCAGTTCAAGCAGAGAAGAATATGCCACTCTGGTATGTTGACTATTTTAAATTAAAGTTGCTGGCAAAAGTTCAAGTTCAAGAAGGATATATGGACCTTTCTTTGTCCCTTTGAAGGACAAAGTAAATTTCTAATCTGAAAGATACTCTCCCTATGCCAGAAGGGCAAGCAGCATCTTTTTAACCAGAGATAGGGACTATAGGGCTAAGAAGGCTCAATAAATAAAGCTTGTTGCTTCTTCAATTTACCATCCCACATACAAGCCCTTTGGGCTTTTCAATTCTTCAAAAATTTATTTCTTATCTAAAAGATATAAACGCCGTCTGCTTTGGTCACTTCTTTGAGTCTCATATTTTTTATGGGTATGAGATTAAATTTTGTTTTCTCCCATTGATCAGTCCATTTAATTATTAGGCCATATGAAGAGCCTAGAAGGAAAGAAGTTTTCCACTCCTGCACAGTACAGCAGGAAACCCTTCTGTGAAGGTGGGATCTAGCAGCACATCTCTATTTTTGCCATACTTCCAAATAATCCTTCTCTCCTAACCAAACTGGCCTTCACTATCCCCAAGGAAAGTCTTGAAGGATAATGGTTCCAATCTGTGAGAATGGCAGGTCAGAAACATGGAAAGCAGACAGACAGACAGAGCTTGTGTCATTTCATCTCTATACTTATGTCTCTGCCTCAAAATCACACCCATACTGATATGAGGGTGTATAAATCCAATAGTTTGGAGAGCAGGTAGCGGTCAGATTGTGAAGATCCTGAGCTACCATGTCATAGATTACTTTTTCTGTCACCAGTGAGGAATAATGCAGTTGTATATTGGTTATGTTTAGAAGTTGAAGATTTTGCTTCTCTAAGACACCTCAAATTTCAGTGAAATCCTCACTTGTGAAGTTAAATTTCATTTACAATCTCAGGGGTGCAGAGCTTGTTATATGTCACCTCCACAAAATGCTGAATTGAATTGTTCTGAACCATTTTGTTCAAATGAGCTACTGAGTTTTCTGTTTCATTTTGTTTTGTTTTGTTTTTAGCTAGCTATTTCTTTTAAACAACAGTGTTGATTTGATTTTTCTCAAAGGTTTTCTTTTGATTCAGCTAAACTGCAATCTTTCTCATAGAAGATGTAGACTTTTAATGGAATCTGGAGAGAGGCTTCTCTCTTCCAAGTACCACTCATGACTTCCTCCCCCTTGAAGTTCTAGAATTTAAAAACACCATGTAAAAAAATCTTAAGAGAGAGAGAGATGCTACAAATTCAGGGAACTTTAAGCAAAGAAAGTCACATGTAGGCACAACATAGCTGATTTGCTGAAAACAGTATAGTATTGATAGCTAGGGAAAAAAGACATTCCATTAAGTAGCATAAAATAAGAATGATGACTCACTTCTAATTAGAAATATAGACAACAAATGCCAATAAAATATCTTCAAGGTACTGAAAAAATAAATGTTAACCTAGAATTCTATATTCAAAAAAATTCTTTACAAATAAAGACAAAATAAGAGTATTTTCATGTAACAAAAGCAGAGAGAATTTCAATAGACCATCATTAAAATAAATAGTAAAGGAATTTACTTCTGGCATTGGGGAAATTATCCCAAAGGAAAACCCCAAATTTTAGACAGAATCAATGAATATAAGAAAAAGTAAATATGTAAATACATGTAAAATCAGTTTTACATGTTAATTTAAAATATTTATCTATTCAAAGCAATTATAATAACATACTGTGGGACTTTTAGTATATGAGGAAATAAAATATATGACAGTAGCATCAAGCACAGCAGATGGTGAATGAAATTATACTACCACAATGTGATTAACTGGTATAACATTAATTTGAGTGGAGTGTAATTAGTTAATGATATTTATTGAAATATATATAGCTGCTCAAAGAGCTAAGGATTAGAGCTAAAACGTAAATAGAGGGAATAAAAACAATTATGAATCCAAAAGATAGAGAAGGTGAAAAAGGGAATAAGAAACAGTCCAAATATAAAACAAACAACAAGGCATTAGGGTTAAGCTCAACCAATATTACTTTGTTTTACATTTATTTGTTATTTGTTTATGTTGTTGATGTTATTTGTTTTACATCATATTAAATGTTAATGGGCTAAACCACTATATTTTAAACACACAGATTGCTAGAGTGGGCTAACAGCCACAACAAAAAAAGCATACTAGTTAATCTTTAAATATAAGTACATAAATAAACTGATATAAAAAATGGAAAAGTATACAAAAATACATCAATCATAATAAAATAAGTACATTATTATAACTTTTTAAATTTTTTTTTAAGATTTTATTTATTTATTAGTTAGAGAGAGCAAGCGAGCACAGGCAGACAGAGAGGCAGGCAGAGGCAGAGGGAGAAGCAGGCTCCCTGCCGAGCAAGGAGCCCGATGTGGGATTCCATCCCAGGACGCTGGGATCATGACCTGAGCTGAAGGCAGCCGCTTAACCAACTGAGCCACCCAGGTGTCCCCATTATTATAACTTTTTTGATAGTAGACAAAGTAGATTTCAGGATAGTGTTTCACCAGAGATGCAGAGGGATATTTCAGAATGACAAAAGTATTAATTTATCAGGAAGAAATAGCAACAGAAAATATGTAAAAACCAATAACGTAGTTTTAAAATACCTGAATCAAAACCTGAGTAAATTAAAAGTAGAAACTGACAAATCCATACTCAAGTTGATAATTACAATACTCATTTCAAGAACTGATAGAACATGCTAATGAAAAATCAATAGCTGGCCAACCTTAACTGGAATGTTTCTAAAATTAGGGATAGAAGAATCTGTTCACAAACTGTAATTACTGAAAAAAGCACTCCCAGGTGGATCCAGGGAGTGACAGCTACAACCAGAGCTACAACTCCTTGTTCTCTTCTCTTAGTCTCACACAACAGCAACTGCAAGGTCCTAAGTGCTGACCTTTGTACCATCTCACACAATCTAAAGTTTTCATCTCATTCTCATCATGCCAAGCCTAAGACTTCCTATACTTGTCCCTTTCGATACAAGCAGATACAATGTTTTTAAAAGATTACGAATTACTAAGTATCAAGTATATTACACTCTGTTAAACAAAATCAACATTCAACTATATTTGAGATCAGCCCTTATCTACCTTGGGTGCCCTGTAAGGCTACTATGAGAATATTTTTAAGATTTTTTAAAAGATTTTATTTATTTATTTGACAGAGAGAGATCACAAGTAGGCAGAGAGGCAGGCAGAGAGAGAGAAAGAGAGAAGCAGGCTCCCTGCTGAGCAGAGAGAAAGAGAGAAGCAGGCTCCCTGCTGAGCAGAGAACCGGATGCCAGACTTGATCCTAGGACCTTGAGATCATGACCTGAGCTGAAGGCAGAGGCTTAACCCACTGAGCCACCCAGGCACCTATTTTTTAAAGATTCTTAGATAGTCTTTCATCTGCGTGACAAGGCTTATAAAGCCATACCTTAAAATGAGTCAGTTCTTAACTAGATGAGTGTTTTACACTCATTTACCTTTTAGGCAGGAAACTCATTGTGAGTGACAGGCGGATGAACCTTAGATATCCTGAGGGAGAACACCAACCAAGGACTGCTTGGGGACCTCCCCATTACAACCATCTAGCAGTAGGTCGGTTGTTACAATACAGAGAGAGGAAGAGTTAAATTTGTTGCGCTTGTTGCACTTGTTCAGAAAACATTAACTTTTTCTTGTTTGACCTACATGTCTAGAAGAGAAATAATGTTGTTTTATACCCACTGCGGGTATTATGAATACATCTTGGGAAAGGACATATGTAGTTGGTTAATTATTCTATAATCCAGGCTTGCCACTCAAATGTTCTGACCCTAGAACCCACTCAAAAGAAAAAAAATATATATATATTAAACCCACACCCTGGAGTTTTCAGGGCCTTTGTATCTCTTGACTGAGAGACTGTCTCAGTCTGTCTCTCTTAGTCTGCTCCTCCCTTGGAGTGTGCTTTAATAAAACTTTGCTCTAATTTACTTTCATTTCACTGTCCTATAATTCTTTACTGTGGCAGCAAAAAGAATAGAGGCTTCATTCCTTCTCCATTTCACTTTCTGTAACATACCCAGCTTCATCTTTACCCCCAAATATCTCCCTAGAGAAGTGTGGACTAGCTCTTTGCCCTTTAAGGACTTTTCTTACTTTGAAATATTTTTGTTACAACTTGCTGAGAGTGGGATATAGTTTTATTTTCAATTATAACTGGTCTTGTTCTTCTAAATTCTGTTTTGTTTTGATATATATGTAATATTTATTTATTTATATATATATTTATTTATTATATAATAAATAAAATAATAATAAATAAATAAATAAATAATAAATATATATTTAATTTCTCTTTTTGAAAGATTTTATTTATTTCTTTGAGAGAGAGAGAGTGAGAGGGAGCATGAGAGGGAAGAAGGTCAGAGGGAGAAGCAGACTCCCCTTGGAGCTGGGAGCCTGATGTGGGACTTGATCCCGGGACTCCAGGATCAAGACCTGAGCTGAAGGCAGTCTATCAACCAACTGAGCCACCCAGGCACCCTATTTTTTAAATTTCTTTTCAGTGTTCCAGTATTCATTGTTTATGTACCACACCCAGTGCTCCATGCAATACATGCCCTCTAAATTCTGTTAAAATGAATTATTCTTTCATATTGTATTTCATAGCTCATATCTATTTGTGCTTTATCATGTGAAAGTAAAATAAACTAGTTCATTATTTTGTCACAGCCAATCACTTTTCCTCATGATCTTTGTGTTTTTTGGCATTTATAAGTCCTACCCTTGCCTTATATCTTGGATATGGTCTCTACCATAGAAATGGTGTCCTTTGTTTATATCTGTAGATGAGTACAAAGAGTGCATCTTCAATGCTATAAAGTTCTTGTCTCTGAGAAAATCCTTGATGGCTAATCTGAGCATATTATCCTACAGAATTTAAACATCCTTGTTGGGTTTTCCTACTTTGCAGGAATCTGAATTTTTAATATTCCTCATGGTTTTTATTTTTCCTTTATTATTGTCAAATTGAAATTGCTTTGAAAACTAGTAACAGATATATGATAATCAAGATGTTTCCAATGATGGTGCCCTAGGTTCAGCCCAAAACAAAAAAAAAATGTATAGATATTAAATAACACAAAAATGATGTAACCTGGCACATAGATTGACAAATACAAGCAATGAAAGCTTCCAGAAACTTGACCCTGTAGCAGGGACTACAATGGCATCCCATCACCTTTTGGATTTTGAAGAGCTGAGTGCCCTGCAGTTAAACATTATAGCACATCAGAGCTGCAAGATCATCTGGTCAACCATTTCATTTTTCATGGGGGAAAACTGCAGCCCAAAGAGATCAGTTGTTAATATCACTCAATAAAGTCTTTGTGGGAAAGCTGATTTGTTGGTTGGGAAAACAGGTTCACCTGTCTTTTCATCTCTAAGACTTCAGGAGGCCCAGTGTGCAGCTCATGTCTAGTACTCCTTACTGTATAAACCTACAGATTAAAAATTTTGTCAAGCACAATGGCAACCAGCTGCAGCCTTTGGGGCTGAAGATATTGAATGCTTGACTTGTGTTCATTATTAAACTAACAGAAATCCCTGGGGAGGTACCATGAGAGGCTCTGTGTTTTAATGAGAATATTATAAGCTTTAGAGAGAAAACGATCTGGTTCAATTTCTAGATCTTCCACTTAAAAGAAATGTGATTTGGGAGCAAAATATGAGTGTCTCACTTTTTGGCATAGATCCAAATCCTCTGGGGGAATTTATTAAAAATCAAGAGACATTACCCTGTGAATACTTTATATATTTGTTCTTAAAGGAAAAGCACTATGAAAAGTGCAAAGGAGACATTAGTTAGGCAGCCATTGATCCCTGCTCATTGGGGGAGAAGACAATAAAATATTTGCATTTTATGCCCATGTGCTGTAATAGTGAGAAAAGACGGTGTTACAGATTAAATATGTAAAATATAAAACAACTAAAAATTTCAAACTACTGTATCTTGGAAATATGAAGGAAGAAATAACTATTGTGAGTTTGGGAGACCATAAAAAGTAACATATATCTCAGGTGCTTGGGTAGCTCAGATGATTAAGCATCCAACTCTTGGTTTTGGGTTAGGTCATGATCTCAAGGTCATGAGATCAAGCCCTGTGTCAGACTCTGCTCTTAGCAGGGAGTCTGTTTGAGATTCTTTCTCTTCCTCTACCTCTGTCCTCGCTCCCCCAGTAAATGCCGCACTCTCTCTAAAATAAGAAAATAAATCTTAAAAGAGAGAGAGAGAGAGTAACATCTCCTGGGTGTGTTTTTCTGTTGTATAGACCAGAAAAAAAAAAAAAAAAAAAAGATTTTACTTTGCTGCGATTCAATTTGTTCAACTATAAATTGGTATAACAAAGTCAACCTAAGGTTTTTATAATTACACAGTAAGTTGATTTTCTCAGACACTTAAATGTACCTTGCATATGGTAAACATTCAGTAAATCCTAGATATTATATTTATTTTTAAATGTGTAGGTTTTGTCAGCTACAGAACAGAAAGAAAGATGCTCTAGGTCCGAAGAACTGAAGTAAGAAAGTATAAAGAGTGCTGGAGGAATGGAGAGTGGGCCAGTAAGAATCATAGCTAATATTTACTCAGTGTCTACAATGTGTCAGGTACAGTGTTAAGCACTGTAATATATTAACACATTTAAAATCATTTTATGATGAAAAAAATAAGGCCCACACTATAGTGTCTGTAGAACAGAGTCGGTCGTTTTTATGCTTCCTATGGTTTCTGGAAAATACATCTGTGTATAGGGATCACAATGTTTTATCTTTCTGCCAAGGCAAATAACCATCAGGCATGACAATTTCATTTTCACCATGGTAAATGTGATTTCTGGCTTCCCAGAAATCCTTTTGCAGAGTTTAGATGAATGGTGAACACACAACCAGATATCCATTATGTTTCAGTCACATAATCACATCCTGAAAGGTGCACAATCCACACACTACCACTGGCTCACAATGCCTCACTGATCTTGACATATCTCCTTCCTCATTAGAAAAATACAGACAGTGCTGTCCCCATTCACCCAGAATTCTATGAAAAGCACTAGATGTGGAAAAAGAACATCAGAGTCCCAAATTAGGCCAGCCCCTTAACCTTTGAGGTCTAATAAAGGAGATCCACTGGAGTAATGTCCAAGTACTTTGTGAACAATACAACATGACGCTAGTTTAGCACAAAGTGCCAAGGTCAAAGTTAATATGGTGGTGACAAATTACGTACCCAGCTGGGCAAGAGCTTCTTTATTGCTTTGTTTCCATCAAGCAGCTTAATTTTGGTTATGAATTCCCTCCCAATAAGCTCATAGGATATTCAGTATCTCATTTGCCAGTCATCAATTTTCACAGGTCTCTACAGAGTTTTAGACTTTGTGTCCTCCTCAGGTCTGTGATTAATATGCCTATTTAGAGCCTGGGCTCTTTGTCAGACTGAGTAGATACTCTGATGCTGAAAGACATGCCTTTGCCCTCTACTTTTTTCCTTTACACACCTTGTCAACTGCTGGGTACTGCCAGAAAGTTCAGAGTGAGGTCATCACCACTTTATATACCTCTTTCCTTGGCACATCTCTCTCCTTATCTCTACTCTTCCAATCCATCCCCCACGCCCTGATTTCCTATCCTGAATATTTAACATCCTCTCTATCCTCTCTATGATGGACATGGGCCTTTATCTTTGATAAAAATGATTACTAATCTTAGACTGTTTTTGATTTCTACTTTGAGACAAATCCCTAGCCATGGGCTCATAAACATGAAATGGCCTCTCTGTGCTTCAGATAGGGGGTAGGAGTGGAGAAATAAACATGTGGAGAAACAAACATATGAAGATAACAATACAAGATTGATTTAGCATCCTGCCACATATATAAGTAATCATAAACGCCAGAGTGTGGAAATAAAAATAACTGTCAGAATTAGAAATATCTGAGTTCAAATCCTAGAACTGTTTTACCACTAGCTATGTGACTGTGGGTAAATTATTTAACCTCTCTGAATGTTTCTGCAGAAACCTCCATTTCAGCATGTGAAGTGAGAATTTATGGTGTATACACCATAGAGATGCTGTGAATATTAAATGAGACAAATGCAGAACTTCTAGTGTATTTATTAGTTGCTTTATTCAAGTTTGTTTTCTTTAATGAATGCACTGTATTGGCAAAAGTTATTTACAGACAGCTCAGAAAACCCTTCCTACATATTTTCAAGATTGGCATTGATAAGGCAAAGGTAGATCTCAGCAGCTATAGAAAAAAATGGATTTCCTAGTGGACAGTTGCAGCTCTCTCTGGAGGCCATCATGTAAGACAGAAAACTCTTCTTTGACTCTAGCGTCACCAAACTGTATCCATGAGTCCTGGAAGAGAACACAATATGCTAAAACACATCTCTACTAGGCCCAGGGAACATTTGTTGAAGCAATTACATAATTGCATTCTTTAAAATTAATGGGAGTTGCATGTTGGCAGTGTTTCTTTATACTGAGTCTGGACATTGCCTTTCTACCGAGCTCCTCTAGATGCTCTCCTCATCACCCCTGCCACTTGGGGAAGTGCTGGGCTCACAACAGACATTGATGGGGGACCTCTTCCAGGTCAGGTTCCCAAAAGACAGAGATACAAGAACAGATTGGAAAACCAGCCACCATCTCCTCAAGCTTCTCTTGTGGTCTGTGAAGCTTAAAGGGATATATAGGGAATTATTAAATGTGTTTAATTCAACTATAAGAAGTAAATAAATTGATATGTAATCTGGGATGTT
>ML103444.1:19059-67398 GCA_003697995.1 Taxidea taxus jeffersonii
TTTATTTGTTAGAGAGAGAGAGAGAGAGAGCGAGCACAGGCAGACAGAGAGGCAGGCAGAGGCAAAGGGAGAAGCAGGCTCCCTGCCGAGCAAGGAGCCCGATGTGGGACTCAATCCCAGAACACTGGGATCATGACCTGAGCTGAAGGCAGCCGCTTAACCAACTGAGCCACCCAGGCATCCTGGAATTTATTCTTTATATGTGAGAGGGTTCATGCATTTTGTTATTAATAAAATAGATCTACTTGTTTCTGGGAGATCCTCCCTAAACAAAAGAATCATTTTGTTCTGGCTAGAGGCCATTTCCTTGTATAAAGAGACACTTAAGGCCTTTCAGAGAAGAATCTAGCAGTTTATACACTTTAGGCAAGGAAAGTATACACTTGACTAGACTTGGCCTCAGGCAGTCAATGAGACTTTGAGGAGGCCACCATGTTCTTGTGGGGACACAAAATAAGTATGATGAGTGCTTTGAGTCATACAAGTCTCAAAGTTCATTATGACACAAGTGCCATATGACACTAGACATATCTGCCAGCACTTTAAAGCTTCAGATTCCTCACCATAAAAAAAACAAAAAATTACCTTACAGAGTATCTGGGAAGACTAAATGCATACAATAGTGACCAAATGAATGCAAAGAACAAATAACACTGACTTTACCCAAATACTTTAAAATAATAGAGAAAATAGAAAATGACTAAGCTTATTTTAGGGGGTTATTATAAGCATAATAAAACCAGACAAAGACAAGGAGCAAATAAGAAAAAGAGAAAGGAGAAGAAAGAAGAAGGAGAAGAAGGAGAAGGAGGGGAGGTAGTGGAGAGGGAGGGGGAGGAGGGGGGAGAAGGGGGAGGGAGAGAGAGGGGGAGGAGGGGAAGAAGAGAAAGGAGAGGAAGGAGAAGAGGAAGGAGAAGGGGAACAGGAGAGATGGAGGAGGAGGAAGAGGAGAAGGGGGAGGAGATGGAGGAGGAAGAGGATGAAGTGAGAAATGAGGGGGGAAGAAAAGAAGGAAGAAGAAGGGGAAGAGAGGAGGAAAAGGGGAGGAGAGGAAGAGAAGGAGAAAGAAAAGGAGAAAGAAGAAAGTTATTACTAACATTTCTTAAAACATACATAAAAATCCCTTAATAAAATATTAGGAAATCAAGTCTAATAACACACAAAAATTATCATACATTATGACTAAGTAAGGTTTATTCCACTTAGCAAGTGAGAATACAAAGTTGGTTTAACAATTAAAAAGTAAACATTGTAATTCATTATATCAATAGAATGTAGGAGAAAAATAACATGATAATTTCAAAAGATAGTGAGAAATGTGACAAGATACACTAAATATATTTGGAGAAGAGAAAATTGAGATTAAGTTTTCTCTTTTATTCAAAAGAAATGAAAACATATGTCTTCAAAAGGACTTGTACAAGTTCATAGCAGCTTTATTCATAAGACCCTCCAAAGTAGAAACAAACTAGGTATTCGTCAAAGAAGAACAGATGAACTCCTTGTGGCATATCTATACAATGGAATACTGTTTAGCAGTAAAAATAGAATGAATCAATGATGCACACAGCAATATTAATGAGGCTCAAAAACTATATCTGAGTAAAAGAATCTTTATACAAAAGTGAATGCACTATATTTCATTCATATGAAGATTTAGAAACAGTCACAATTAATGGTGAATTAGTCAATATAGTAGTTTCCTTTGCGATGAGGCATTGGAATAGACTGAAAGGGAACACCAAGTTCCTTTCTTGGGTGTAGTGGGTTGAACTGTGTTCCCCTAAAACATGTTAAGTCCCAATATAAAGTAACTGTGAATGTAAGCTTACATGAAAATATGGTCTTTGTAGATGTACTCAAGTTTTATTCCATACTGGAATAGGGGGGCCCTAAATCCAATTCATGTTGTCTGGTATCCTTATAAGAAGAGAGAAACTTGAGACACAAACATACATATACACATACATACACAGGGAAGAAGGCCATGTAAAGATGGAGGCAGAAATGCCTATAAGCCAAGGAACACCAAAGGTTGCCAGCAACCACCAGAAGCTAGAAAGAGGCAAGAAGGATTCTTCTCTAGAGATTTCAGAGGGAGCCTGGCCCTGATGACCTCTGGATTTGGGGGTTTTGGATTCCTGAACTACATTCATAAATATGTAAGAGAATATGCTCCTATTTTTTAAGCCACCTAGTTCATCATAATTTGTTATGGCAGCCCTAGAAAACTAAAACACGATGTGATGATATTCTATATTTTGATAAAGACTTGGATTGCATGCATATGTCAAAACTTATCTAATCGTTCACTAAGGATTTGTATATTTTGTTTTATGCTCTAAAGACATAAAAATAAGGAGTAAAAATTGAACAAATATTAATGATATATTAGCAGAAGTTTAGAAAAAAATCTACTAGTGTCTGAAATTTATCTTGAAATCCATAAAAAGAGATTGATTTTTGGATAAGGTGTAGATAGATAGAGCTATACTAAAGAAAGTAGCATAAAATGCTGATTATCAAGCTGATGGGTATATAACTTTTCAAGGTAAAACATTTTATTTTATTTTTATATGTTCAAAAATTTCACAATAAAATATCGGAGGGAAAAAGTGAGGTACCATCCCATGTTGTCTGATCCTGGATCCAGTGTTCTTTGTCTACCATGTCAGAGTTCCTTTAAGTCAGAACTTCCAGAGATTGAATTAGCTGCAACACCAGTACCTCAGGCTTTTTGTCTTGCATTGACCTGTTCTTGATTTGTACTCACTGTCGCCTCCAGCCTGAGGGAACCAGAGGCAGTTTCTATGATGAGATGTCCTGATGCCTGAACCCTGAGAATATGGGTTAAAATATTGCCTAGTCTCTGTAGAAAACTTCAAAACAGTTTCATTCATGGTTGTCTGATTGGTTAGAAGGTTGGTACACAGCAGAGAACCCCTTATCAACTGATCAGCATGACCATACTCCTTTAGCTGAAGAATTTGTGGAAAGAAAGTATGATTCAGGAGAGAAGATGTCAGAAAGTACAGACAGTGGGATACTCCTTTCTGCCTTTACTCAAAAGTCATTCCTCAAGGAACTGGAACATTTACAGTAACAGATGTATGTCAAGCCATTGTAGAAGGTAGATTTTTATCCACAACAAAAAGAAGTAAGGCCCAGAATATTCTGGGCCAATGTTACCTCCAGTCTGGAATGAGGAAGAGAAGAGGGTATTGATTGCAACACAACTACCGGACAGATGATTTAGCAGAAACTCTATCTGCTACATTAAAAAGTCCCATGGACACAGTCAGTTGCAGGAAGCACTGATAAGGTAGAGGCTACTGAAGAACACATTAAAATGACAAATGGTCTCCTGCTCTCAGTAACTAACTTAGTAACTAGATTGTCAAAAAAGGAAAGAATATGAATGAAACAAACCTCTGGGAACTCTAAATACGGGACTGGTAAATTTAGGACTCCAGAGGAGGCAATGTATTAAGGCACTGAAACATGGCGCACACCTTGAGTTTATAGAGGACTCTGAGGCAGAAGAGCACTGGGCTCTCTCTATGTCTGAGCCAGCCTTCTCATGTTGTCTTGGAGGGCAAACTCTAGTCTCTGATGTGAACAAGACTTTTATCATCTTAGAGTTTCAATTTTCTTAAATGTGAAATATCCTCATTCACAGTATAAATACAGGTGAATTTATTCTTTTAAGGGCTATTAACACTGTGTAAATATAAGCTAATTTTATTGCTAATTGGTCCTAAGTTTAGCTGCTTGTACAATTTTCCTTTCTAGGGATGATGGTGGAGAATAACTAGGTGAGGGCATCTGGCAAGTGTTTCTTCAGAAAAACAAACTGGACTTCTTGGTCTTATATTCTGTCCCATCTCAGAGGCCCTGGATTGTCAACATAAGGTCTACTCCTCTGGGTTTTGCCTCCTTGAAAATTAGCTAAGGCTGTGTTCTCCCTGTCCTCACTTATCACCTGTGGAAAATGCAACTGTGCTGTTTGTGACAAACAATTGTCAGAGAACTTCTGGGGTTAAATATAATTTTTAGCCAAACCAGGAAGATGCCTAATCTATTCCTCCTGTTTCCTCACCAATATTTTTTGACCTGTGGCAGATGTAA
Source organism: Taxidea taxus jeffersonii (assembly GCA_003697995.1). Lineage (NCBI taxonomy): Eukaryota > Metazoa > Chordata > Mammalia > Carnivora > Mustelidae > Taxidea > Taxidea taxus. Next base: position 23,188 of record ML103444.1, read on the forward strand.
AATAGCTACAAATTCTTTGCTACTTCTCCAACTAAGAGATGAAGTCTAATTCCTATCCTCTTGAATCTCAGTGGGCTCTACGACTGGTTAGACGAATGCACTATGGTAGATACTTCCTCTCTCCAAGTTTCCAGGCATAAGCCTTAAAAGACCAATAACTTCTCTTTCTGTCTGTTAAAATGCTTGCTGAACTACCCTGAGACACCTATTAAGAGGCCAAAGATAGGTACATGGAGATGCCCTGTAGAGAGAGAATGATGTCTGCCAAGTCCTATCTGTTTCAGCTAACAGAGTTCAGAACAAGTGTCCCAAGAATGTGCCACTTTGGCATACAGTTTATTTTGAGCCAAAGACAATTAAGCACTAAAAGACTCAGGAAGACGTTTTGTTTGTTTGCTTGTTTATTTGTTTTTTATCTCCCACTTAACTGCCTAAAATAATTTAGATAAGAGGACTAGGTCCAGAAAGAGAACCAGCATCAGAAATAAATACAGATATGGGCTAGGTGTCTTTGGGGAGGAATAATTCCTCTACCTTCCAAGGTCCTTTTAGCTAGACTAAGAATCAAATTTATATGAGAAAAATTAACAGGACAAAATCAAATTTAATGACATACATATGGGGGAACTACACAGACATGGTAATTCCAAAGACAAGGCAACATGATGCTTTTTCACCTAAGGAAAGGGGTGGACTCTGAGGATACAACTGGGAGAAAAATACCATTAGCAGGCAGGTGACAGGAGCTTGCTTGGAAAACAAAGGTTGCCCTGTTATGCAGATAACTTCCCTAGGTAAAGAGGAATCTCTATTGATAGTTCTCTTCCTGGTACAGGCAGGCTGAAAGCACATAAAAAAAAAAAGTGCTTTTTATGAATCTATAGGGCTTGGAGTGCTTTTAACTCAAAATAATGTTTATGTCAATGTTGCTGTACAGCTAGGTTGAGTTTAGCGGAGTCTTTTTGTTCGAATTCCTCTCTGTCCCATTGTCTCTGTAAATCATGACAAATATTGTTTAAAAAACATTTGTTCTTTTCATCTTCCTGTAAATTGTCTTTTTTTCTCTTTGAAGTTCCAGACCCCTGCCTCCTTCTCCTTAGCACAAGAGGCCATGTAAGCCTCAATTACATGACTTTCTTTGAATCTCTATGTATTGCTCCCATACATATGAAATTACTTTTTTTTTTCCTGCTTATCTGTCTTATGCCAGTTTAATTAACAGACCCAGCCAACAGTGCCTAGATGGGTAGTGAAAAAAATTTACCTTCCATACACAGCCATGCTAGCCTGAAAAACAGATGAGTGGAGATGATGCCCTCTTGGACCTTCCAGCCCTGATAGACTCCTCAACAAGAAACAAGTCCAGCCAGCAGCTAGGATCAGATGGTGCTAGTCAAGCTGCCCCAGGCATTGTCAGCTTTTTCAACAACTTCACCTGTTGCCCCAGTCATCATAATCAGAGTGATGCAATCTCCGCTGTGCCATGTCCTAGTTCCTAACATAAAAACATGAGCAGAAAAATGGTTATTATTTGAGGATACTAAGTATCGGTGTTGGTTTGCTACACAACATATAAGTGGAAGGTGGCCTTTATTTGCTTTCTTCATGCAAAAACATAGAATTTGATGCATCAAACATCAACAACAACAAAAATGGAGAAATCCTAGCTCAGGTGCTCTATCTGTTCCAGTAAACATCTTATCTGCTATCTTCAACAGAGAGCAAAGCCATCCTGGTTTATTATGAAATCTCCATTGTCCAGAATATGATTTGGCACGTCACAGGATACCTATTTTGTTGTTGCAACATCCCAGTGCCCAGAAGCAAGTCTAGCAAATGTAGATTTGGTCCCAGAATTTCAAAAATCAAAGACCATAGTATTTCCCCTACTCAATGTGGGTCTGAAGGCATTAACATCCAGTTTCCTTAGGATGGAAGTATTTTACCTACAGAAATCTCTAAATCCACTAACATCAGCATTGTTCAGTGAGCTCATCCACTGGGCATCACATGAGGAAAATAACCCAGCTTTGTCTTGTAAAATGAGAGTGACTTCCTGGCTTTTGTTTTGATTTTTCACTGAAAAGCAGACACCTTTCCATGATGTCAAACCAGATGTTAAAGCAAGAACCTAACAATCTTACAGAGAACATCATTGTTGAAAAATATCTTTACATTTGTATATTTTGCTTCTTTTTTTTATAACCACCTACTGTAGCCATCTGTGTTTTTTCTTCACTTCTTCTAGTGTTCCTCTGTATCTTTCCTTTTCCCACTGTTCACTCAGATGTAACCAAGTTGGCAGTGTCTATCTCTCAAAAGCCTGTGGTTGAATGAAAGTCTGACATTAGATGTTTATCATTGTAGAATTTCTTCCATTCCTAGACCCTTTTTTTTTTTTTTTTGTAAACGGATTTGTGTCAGCCATTGCTGAAATTAACTTGTTATTTTTTAATATATCAAGTTGTGGGTTAAAAATGAAATAATGTGATGCATTTATTATTTTATCTCTCCTCCGTTTGTTCTAGTGTGAAATATTTTCCAGAAGATAATTTATTCTGGCAAGGCTTTCCCTCTTGCTAGGTAATTGTAGTATTTGAAGAGAAAATGCTACCTGGGCTTGCCTGTTATCAAAGGTGTCATTATAGTGTGTCAAAAATGTTTTTGACACAACATTGAGCCCATTGTTCTTTATTTTCATTTACCACGACTACTTTTCAATGGGGATGAGCAATAAGTCTACATCTCTGAAATTTACTATGTGGCTTTAAAGATGTGGAGCAGAGATAAAGGGACAGATCAGATGTCCAATATGTCTAAAGTCACCACAACTATCTGTAGACACTTCTCTATTTCAGCAATCTTTTACAGAAAAGGACTCGTTGTCTTGAAGGGCAAGGCAAGGCCAGGGCAACTTAGAGCAATTGGAGGCATGTGTAATGAATGGAATTAAAAGAAAATTGTTTAACACTAAAAAAGTCAGGTAGACACTGCTGTTGTCTTAATTGGTTAGCTCTTGGCTGGTAATCAAAAGAACTAGTAAGCTAGAAACAGACCAAATAGAGTTCCAGATCAGATATTTTACTTAGAATCTCCCACTAAAGTGAGACAGGAATTGAGAAAGATTGATTTGGTTGTTGTTATAAATGGGAATCCTAACTTTCTTTCCAAAACCAACATCCTTGTAGATATGGCAATGTAGAGACAGGTAAACAATCAGTTCAGTTCAAATGACAGTCTAGATAAAGTACAAGAGAATCCCCTAACACATGAGCAAGACTCAAAAGTACAGGTAAAGATGACCTCATGGGAACCTGTCCACATAAATCAGGATTCCAACTATCTTCCTGAAATACAAATTACTCCCCTCTGATTAGGGGGAGTAAAGGCTTTAAGTCTAAGGGGCCTCTGGGATAGGTTTACTAGAGCAGAGACTAAGATAGAAATCTATTTGTAAGAACTGGGGCCCAGGGTGGGCTTACCAAAAAGAAAGCATTATGGTTATAGATCTTGTACTCTGAATGAGGATTAGACTAATAAGTATAAGAGCCCCTGGTATGGAGTTAGTCAATACCTGACATTCTGCCTATAGTCAAGACTGGTTCTACACCCTAGATGAAATTTCAGTAGTTTCTGCAAGTGAATAATGGATAATTAATGGAGATGGGAATCAACCTGTTTCTGACATGTTAGAACACAATTCATGAAACCAAGGCCTGGGTTTAAGTCATATTAAATAACAAAAATTGAACTGAATAAATTTCAAAGATTTAATTGCCTTTATTAATTGACTCATGAATTGAGTAACAATCTTTCTAACAATTAGAATCTCTGTCAAACTGCAGAAAAGGAAAGGTTTTTAATGACAGAAAAGGAGTAGAAAAAAAATTTGCAAAAGATGCACTGTATTAAGCAATGTTGTGCTCTTAAGTGGAACAGAAGGGGTCTATTAATAAACTTCCCAGTGCTGACCAGGAAATTCTATGTTGACTGGTTAAAGGTCACATTTACGGAGGGAGGGGGGGCTAAAATTATAGTTGGGTTAGGCATTAAGTCTTGGTTTGTTGGCACATATCTTTAACATAAGTGAATCCATTTTGAACCTGTGGGGTTCTTTTTAACAATTCCCCACTTTTCACCAGACTTTCAGCTAATCTGATAGATGTGATAAAAGTTTAAGGCATTAGCCCTATGCTTAGCTATCATAATGGAAGTTTATATGTTTTGTTGTTGTTGTTGTTGTTGTTGTACTGTGATATTCACAGGTCATGGCTTTAGGTTCACATTCTCTAAGTTGGTAATTTCTACATTGCTTTTTTGACATTTCAGTCTTAGGGAGATCATTTGATTGGTGGTGATTAGAAACATGCATTTAAAGCTTTTGAAAATATCAAACACACAAGGGGCATTATTACAGTAATTGTGAACAGGATAATTTCCAATGTTTAGAGTGCACTTTGAAGCCATAGCTCCAAGGCTCAAGCCAATCAAAATAAAATATATCAAAGAAAGACCCTGCCAAAGGAGTTAACTTTTTAAGCCAAGTGCCTTGCTTAGTGATCTTGTGTAATTGAGTTTCAATTTCCTCAGAAGTGTAATTATTCCAGTACAATAAGGGTGGTGGCCTTCTTATCTCTCAGGTAATCAAGAGATACCCTATTATCAAGGGTATATTTCTTGGGCCAGAAAGTCTAAGGATCTTTTTTTAGAAAGCATTGTCTTAGCAGCAAAATCTGAAATATCTTTGTTAAGGAGAGTTTTCTGATCCAACTTTTATTTACATTGGTTCTTTTTTTTAAAAAAAGAATTTAATTAATTTATTTGTTAGAGAGAGAGAGAGCAAGCACAGGCAGACAAAGTGGCAGGCAGAGGCAGAGGGAGAAGCAGGCTCCCTGCGGAGCAAGGAGCCCGATGTGGGACTCGATCCCAGAACGCTGGGATCATGACCTGGGCCGAAGGCAGCTGCTTAACCAACTGAACCACCTGGGCGTCCCTATTTACATTGGTTCTTAACCAGGGAAGAATAATTCTGTCAAATGAAATAAATTCTGAGTAATGAATGCCTAGTGGTAGGTCCTTTCAAACTCAACGATGTAAATCAAGGGTGTCAACCATTGAGATGTCTTAGTTCATTTGTGGAAAGTTAGGGACATAGTCAGATAGCCTAAGAAGCATTGTCCAGATGTGCACCAGCAATCTAAATATTCATAGAACCAAGAACAATGGTAATTACCACAGACAAAGATAAACCTTGTAGGGCATAGATCATTCCCATTAGGATAGTACTATAAATAAATTCATTCACAGGAATTGTATTTACCTATTCAAGCTTGGGTTCAGTCAGCTTTTTAGGGCAGAATATCTAGGCCTGAAATGAAGAATTATTTTAAATTCCTTTCAAAGACGGTTGCTGCTGGAGAGATCACTTGGTGAGTGAGGCCAAATCTGATACAGATAATCATGGGACTGTGGGGATGCAAAAGTACTAAGATTGTATAGGGAACTCTTTCTAATTGGAAATGTAGACTGAAAATCAGAAAAATGTAAAAACAAGACACTAGATGTTCTAGCCATAAAAGTTGAACTTAGTCAATCGGAGAAATACAACTATCATATGATCTCCCTGATATGAGGAAGTGGAGATGCAATGTGGGAGGTTTGAGGGATAGGAAAATAATAAATAAAACAAGATGGGATCTGGAGGGAGACAAACCATAAGAGACTCTTAATGTCACAAAACAAACCAAGGGGGGTCGGGGGTAGGGGGGTAGGGAGAGGGTGGTGGGGTTATGGACTTCAGGGAGGGTATGTGCTATGGTGAGTGCTGTGAAGTGTGTAAACCTGGCGATTCACAGACCTTGGTCTATTGGTGACTGTCTTCTATGGAGTAAGTTTATGTTTCCCAAAGTGGGTACTGTGAATAGTCAGCAAGACTTAAGACAATACCTTAGGCCAGAGAAATCTAATAGTTTCAGCAAGTTTAAAGGTTTTAAGTTTAAGGATCCCATTAGTTCTTTTGACCTTGTCTAAAGATTGAAGATGATAGGGACAGTGGTAATTTCAAGAAGTCTGCAAGATTTTTAAGATTTTCCCAGTAAAGGGGTCCTTTTTCACTGGAAATTGGCAAAGTATGCCTCAAGAGGGAAACACATTTTCTTACAGTTTCTTTGCTGCTCCCTATGGGGGCATCGGCCTTGTGGGAAAGAAAGGCTTCAACCCATCTGGAAACCATAATACAAATACAATAACAATAACACAATTGATAACCTATGGTAATTGAAGTCCAGTAGCAGGTGTTCAAAAGGTTCAGAGGAAGGAAGTCTGAGGCCTTCGGGAATAAAAACAGCTTTTGCAGGAGTATGGATCTGATAAATTAGATGAATTGGATTCTCATAATTTTATTTCCTTACCAATGTCTGTTTATAAATTAGTCATCATAAATGCACCTTGGTGGGCAAATGAATGTAAAAATCCCAAAAATGAGTAATTGTCAGGAAGACAGGAAGAATTGAGTGACTATCTTGGATTTCCCACAGCCCTGACTCTTCATTTAATATAAACCCATTGTTTATCCATCTTAATTTCCAAGATTCGGGAGTAGACAGTTGCCATGCTGCAAGGACATCAGTATGGCAAAATGGCAATAAGGGGTCATTTTTGCAGAAACAGAATGGAATTCATCCACTTTTGCCACAATCTTTATAGATTTTCTTGCTGTTGCTTTTGCATAAAAAGACTGAACTCAAGTTCAGTCATTTTTCTGTAAGCCTCAAGTCTGATGACATCAATTTTAGAAGATAAGGGAATAGCAGTAAGAAGATCATTTACTTGCTATCCACATTTGATTGGGGTCCAGAGGACATAAGAAAACCCCTTACTTCCTGTAACATTCTCATATCATGGATAACCCCAAAGACATATTAGCTGTCAGTGTGAATGTGAACAGTTTTCCTTCTGATAATTGGCATGTTCTGGTAAGGGCATTGAACTCTGCCTGTTTAGCTAATTTAGTTAATGGGAAGTTTCCTCCTAGAAGTAGTTCATATTAGGTAGTAAAAGCATAACCAGCTTGGAGATTCCCTTTTACATACCTATAGTTTGACCCATCATGAGCAAGATTAAATCAGGTTTAGATAAAGGAGTGTCTCATAAATAAGGATGCAATATCACAAAATGGATCATTATTGTCTCACAGTCATGGAGTTTGCTTTTATCAGGCACAGGTACTAAGGTAGCACAAAAAGGACTTCACAATGTTTAAGATGTAGATTAGGTTGTAAAAGGAGAAGGATCTCACAGGAGGTTATTTGACTTGCAGAAAAATGGTAAGTAAATTCAGTTAAAAAGATTCTGGGCAGAGTGAGGAGTTTATAAGTTAACATTATTCCCCAAAGTTATATCTGCTGAGGCTTCAGTTAACTTTACAGCCTTAGCTATAGACTTAAGACAACTTACACATGAACACCTAAATCAAGTTGTGTGCTATAATATGCAATGGTCCTATGCTTATTACCATGTTCCTGATGAGCATTCCCTGGGGTGGGTTATCTCTTTCAGACACATATAAAGGAAAAGGTTTCAAATAGTTAAGTAGCCCTCAGGCCATTCTTATAGCACTTTTTTCAGGCTTAGAAAAGCCTTCTTATGTTTATCTTTCTAAGGAAGGGTTTCAGGAACATAGTTTTAATAAGCTCATAGAGTGAGGAAGCTAATAGAGAAAAATTAGAAACCCAAACTCTATAGTAACCAAGGAGGACTAGAAATTGATGAAGATGTAGCTTAATTGTGAGTAGAAAATTTCTAGGTTAGATTAATTCTTTTTGGAGGTAGCTGAATTCCTTCAGTACCTAAATTTTGATGGTTAATTTTTTAAATAAAATGTTTAAAGGCAATTGCTGTTTTTCCTTAAATACTTTATCCCCTTTTCCATCGAACTGCTGTAGCAAATAAATGGAATCTTTTATGGATACCTTTTTGGTAACTGAACATGACAATAGATCATCTACATATTGTAAAGGGTCATTTCTCTGAGAACTGGAGGGTACTTAAATCTTGGTGGAGTACTTGGGATAAATACAAAGGAAAAATAAGAAATACCTTAGTGAACCTCTGAAGTATGAATGTCCAGATATATTGTTTATTGCTTCAAGTAAGAGCATATAGATATTGGATGTTGGGGTCGACTGGAATGTGAAAAATGCTGAGCTAAGTCACAACAAAGTCATTTTGAGTGCAACCTGTAACTAAAAGGTATATGGTGTTTGGAACAATTGGGAAACAGTGAATAACTATCTTATTAATAGCTCTTATATCCTGGACAAATTGTTATCCCCACCCATTAGGTTTCCAGAGTGGCAAGATCAGTGTATTTATTACAGAGGCTTGTACAGAAGATGAGTGATTAGTCCCTGAGTGATTCAAACTTCTCCTATGGGTGTGAGGCCTTGCATGGTATCAGGCTTTAATGGATATTGAATTAATTTAAGAAGTATAGTCATATCTATTTGGATTTTTATAGGTTCCACACCTTTTTAAAATGTGTTAAAGTTTTTATTTTAATTTCAGTTATTTAACATACAGTGTTATATTAGTTTCAGATGTACAATATAGTGAGTAAACAATTCATACTTCACCCAGTGCTCATCACAAGTGCACTCTTTAATCTCCATCACTTATTTCACCCATTTCCCCACTCACTCCCCTTTGGTAAACATCATTTTGTTCTCTATAATTAAGAGCCTGTTTCTTGATTTGTCTCTCTCTCTTTTTTTCTTTGTTAATTTGTTTTGTTTCTTAAATACCACATATGAGTGAAATCTTATGGTGTTAGTCTTTCCCTGACTTACTTACTTCACTTAGCATTATACTAACTTCATCCATGTGATAGAAAAGGGCAAGATTTTATTCTCTTTTATTTCTGAATAATATTCCATTATATATATCATATATATCTCACATCTTCTTTATCCATTCATCAATCAATGGACATGGGCTGCTTCCATAATTTTGCTATTGTGAGAAAACACTCCCACTTACAATTTCACCAAAAGGAATAAAATACCTAGGAATAAACTAAGCCAAAGAAGTGAAAGACCTGTACTCTGAATGTTATAAAATATTGATGAGAGAAACTGAAGATGATACAATACAAACAGAAAGACGTTTCATGTTTATGGATTGGGAGAACAAATGTTGTTAAAATTTCCATACTATACAAAGCAGTCTACAGATTGAATGCAATCCTTATCAAAATACCAACAATATTTTTCACAGAACAAGAACAAACAGTCCTAAAATTTGTATGAAACCACAAAAGATCTCTAGTAGCCAAATCAATCTTGAAAAATAAAGCCAAAGTTAGAGGCTACACAATGTCACACTTCAAGTTATATTACAAAGATGTAGCGATCAAAACAGTATGGTACTGGCACAAAAACAAACACACAGATCAATAGAACAGAGAGAAAACCCAGAAATAAACTAAAAACTATATGGTGAATTAATCTTTGAAAAAGAAAGAAAAAATATCCAATGGGAAAAAGACAGTCTCTTCAACTTTCTTACACCATACACAGAATTAGGTTGTGCACTTTTTATTTTCCCAGTGTCAGTATTAGAATTAGGCCACAGATTTTAGGGTACTTCAGTTAAATTAGAATTTTTTAAAATTATTCATGTTCTATGTTAAGCACAAATTGTAAAGAACATAACATATCAGTTTAGGTTGGTCAGAAAATTCTAAGATGAGGTCTTATTGGAAGAAGAGCATATTAGTCCCTTTAATTTAGAAAGGAGATCTCTACATAACACATTGACTGGGATGCACTGCATAAGAAAAAGGAATATCCTTTAGTGAAAGACTTTAAAATTATCTTTATTGGTTGAGATAAAAGTTCTCTCTTAATTCTATTAAATACTTCCAATATATAAATGTTTTTATTCTGAGAGGTTTGTTGTTTCATGAGATTAAGATTGAATGTAGAAAGCATAGAGTTGATATCAGCAAGAATTTGGCAAGATTTTCACATTGATTTTTTAAATTTTATTCAAATTCAATTAATTAACATATAATGTATCATTAGTTTCAGAGGCAGAGTTCAGTAATCCATCAGTTGCATATAAAACCCAGTGCTCATTACATCATGTGCCCTCCTTAATGCCCATCACTCAGTTACTCCCTCTGCACTCCCTTCCCATCTAGCAACCCTCAGTGTGTTTCCTAGAATTAAGAGCCTCTTACGGTTTGTCTCCCTCTCTGATTTTGTATTATTTTATTTTCCCCTCCCTTCTCCTATGACTTTGTTTTGTTTCTTAAATTCTACATATGAATGAAATCATATAACTGTCTTTCTGTGGTTGACTTATTTTGCTTAACATAATACCCTCCAGTTCCATCCATGTCATAGCAAATGGTAAGATTTCATTTTTGATGGCTGGGTAATATTCCATTATGTATATCTATATACCTCCTATTCTTTATCCATTCATCTGTCAATGGACATCTGGGCTCTTTCCATAGTTTGGCTGTTTTGAACATTGCTGCTATAAACATTGGGATGTAGGTGTCCATTGGATCACTACATTTGTATCCTTTTTATCCTAGGGTAAATACCATTAATGCAATTGCTGGGTCATAGGGTAGTTCTTTTTTTTAAATTTTGAGAAACTTCATACTGTTTTCCATAGTGGCTGTACCAGCTTGCATTCCCACCAACAGGGTGAGAGGCTTTCCCATTTCTCTGCATCCTTGACAACATCTGTTAATTTTACTCATCCTGACAGGTGTGAGGTGGTATCTCATTGTGGTTGTAATCTGCATTTCCCTGATGCAAAGTGATATGGAGCATTTTTTCATGTGTCTGTTGGCCATTTTTATGTCTTCTTCAGAGAAATGTCTGTTCATGTCTTCTGCCCATTTATTGAATGGATTATTTGTTTTTTTGGGTGTTGATCTTTATAGACCTTGGATGCTATCCCTTTATCTGATATTTACAAGTACCTTCTCCCATTCTGTAAGTTGTCTTTTGGTTTTGTCAACTGTTTCTTTTGCTGTGCAAAAGATTTTTATCTTGAAGTCCCAATAGTTTATTTTCACTTTGTTTCCCTTGCCTTTGGAGATGTGTTTAGCATGAAATTTCTGTGATGGAGGTCAAGGTTACTACCTGTGTTCTCCTCTAGGTCTTTCCTCCATTTTGAGTCTATTTCTGTCCAATTTTACCAACACAATTTGTTGAAGAGTCTGTCCTTTTTCTATTGGATATTCTTTCCTGCTTTGTCAAAGATTAGTTGACCATAGAGTTGAAGGTCAATTTCTGAGTTCCTTATTCCATTCCATTGATCTATGTGTCTGTTTTTGTGCTGGTACCATACTGTCTTGATGATTACAGCATTGCAATATAGTTTGAAGTCCAGATTTGTGATGCTACCAGCTTTGGTTTTCTTTTTCAACATTCCTCTGACTATTCTAGGTCCTTTCTTGTTCCATACAAATTTTAGGATTATTTGTTCCAGTTCTGTGAAAAAATGATGATGATACTTTACTCTTTACTGCTTAATGGAGTTACTGGTAATAGTTAGCCAAGGAATCCCTCAGAGTCTTGTCAGCTGTGAGAGGAGCCCATATAGGACCTCTCCTTTAGGGGCAGATATAAAAACATTCGAGAATTTGCCTAGGACCTTTGAGGACAATCTCCTCCAATGTCTTAAGTGATTCCAATTGGGACAATGAGTTTTGAACTAGTGTCTTTAAGATGGACCTCTAGTAGGGTGGAATGTGAGAGGCCCAGCTGTTATATTCAGTCTCTGGCCTTGAAGTTGTTGCCATTAAGCCATCAGTTTTGCAGTTTTTGTTTTGTATTTTTCTTGTGGCCTTGTTCCAGAGTATTTTCAAAATGCTCTATTATGGACATGAGTTCAGTGAGGCCAGTGATTACTTACATACCGTTTTTTGCCTTTTTACCAATATGCTAACTTCAGAACATAATCTATTTATGTAGGGCAGCTAGAGGAAGTGGGTGGCATTATTTATGGTGTAGAATCCTGAGTGCCTTAGAGGGCTGCAAAATGGGCTTAAAATTTGGCACATATTCATCTTTTGTTTGTTTGTTTGTTTGCATGCTTATATAAAGACCAATCACTGTAGGCAAAGAAAACCCTAGAAGTGTCTCCTAAAAGCTTAGCTACTGTTCTGTGAGTTTTTTCTGGTCCCAGAGATTTTGAAGATCAGGGATCTTGAATATTATTTTCAAGGTTTTGCCGTCTTGCTTCCTGAACACATTACTAGCTTCACCAGGTAGACCAACATGTGTATAAGTTAATAAAGATCTGGTATTTTGGATTTGCAGAACTCAATGACTCTATATTCTTCAAATAGCTATTGGGGTTTCTCCCTGTATTAAGAAAATTCTTTAACCATGGCCATTACAGTCTTTGAGCAAGGGGTGATACCTGTAAAGATTTATCTGAAAACTGGTGTGGGTTTTTTATTTCTTTAATTTAAAAAGTAACCATCTAATAGTCTCTTTAGAGTGAAAAACAATTTATATTGAAAATTCATAAAATGTGAGCACTCAGGTAAAGAAGGAGTAGGAAGTAGTAGAAGTCATGTCAGCTGTATTGTTTTTTATTTTAGGTACCCCATGTCATTAATTTTTAATTAGCCTTCTTTAATTAATCTTAATGAAGCTCTTTGAGAATTTTAGAGTCTTTTGGAGGCTCCCACATATGACTTGAGATTGGTATCTCATTTTGTGTGTTTAATTTGTGACCCCTGACCTTCAAGTGCACTTCATAAATAAACAATATTTTCTAACTGGAACTTTCCCCATTATGGCCACTATACTTCTATGTTGTTGTTCATAAGATTTTGCCATTTTGTTACATATCTACATTTTAGGGGGGCTATATTTTTAGACATAAAATAAGCAGATGTGCCATAGGGGTGGCATGCTCTATTCTTTGGGCTTATACACCTTTGGTTTTCTCATAGTCAACAAACATCTAAGAGAAACACGCCACATGGTTGGGAATTGTGGAATGTTTTAGAGTGTACCTCATTGCACGGAAATTTTCTCAAAGTTGTTGGGTGACCTAATGTCTATCTAATCTATTCTGTGACCAACTTATCATGGGGCTCTTCTTGAGGTGGTGAGCCATTAAATGGCCAACCCTGGCTCACCAATGTTACTGACTTTCCCATCAGTCTTTATTTACGGCAAAATTTTATTCATACAAGGCCCTACACTGGATCCAGTCCAGTTTAAATCAGACTAAGTTTAATCCAAGACATAGTCTGGTTTTTAAGTCAGACCCTAGAACAACACCAACCAGTAAACAATAATGCCCGATGTGGAATCTGGAGATTGGGAAAAGGATTGGGGTTTTCCACTCAAAATAGGGAACTGTGGAAAGTCAAATAAATCAGAGCTCAATACAAAAAGAATAAAGTTCAAATCCTAGAGAAACTTACTAATGGTCCTCATAAACAAAGAGAAAGAGAACTCAAAAGCATTCATAAGCGCCAGACCTGTGTTTCTCACTGTCCCTGAAACTACTAGAAGTCTCCTTTGATCCCACCATTGACCCAAAACTAAGATCTTGGGGAAGAGACTGTGTTCTGTCAGATGTGGACAAGCTTGGGTGATATGTATGTATGATATCATGAAAAGCATATGAAGAATGCTAAAGTTCTTTTACCATAGAGACTTCATATACTTAGGATTAGGCATGGGACATCAAAATGTTTACATGAGAAGCTTGTGACACAGAAACAGGACACCATTTAAAATAACCATAATGCTAGATGAACCAGGATTTATGGCAACCTTAGTTAAGGAGAACAGAATCTGAATATCAGGCTGAATATGATGCTAGGATGCAGAGGTCTTGGTAACTGAAAATGGGGTTATTGCCTCCCTTCTTAGAAGACAGCAAAATTTAGCCCCTGCTATGGACTGAAGGGACAACACAGGCCTATCTGTAGGAGGTGCCACAACTCTGAAGTTTCAGAAAACCTAAAACTTATCCAAGACATTTGGATCTTAAGATTTATAAATGTGAAAAAAAATGTGAAGTGGTAAACCAACTGGAAGTTGAGAAGGCTGGGCTCCAGATTCCAGCAGAATCATGAATTAGTATGTGACATTGGAAAGCTCACTTGTCTCTTCTACCTCAGTTTCCTCATCTGTAAAATGGGGATAATCATAGTCATCATTTCCACATCTATCACGCCATTGTTCTTGTGATCAAATAAATAGATAGTTATAAAATTGCCTTTAGAAATAAATACAAATATACAAATTAAAGGTATTATACGAACCATACATGAGCATGACAACTGTTAACAACTCTTAGTGGAGCTGTGAGCTCTGATGTAATCACAGAAAAGATCTTGCCTCATTAGGTTAAGAACTTTGGTGGATAGAACAGAGGGAGGTGTTGCAGAGGGAAAAATGTGATCTCAGTAAGCCCCCTGGAAAGGCCAGTTTCACGGATGTGTGGTCTGTGTAAGTACACTGGGGCCCCTGGCTCAGAAAGGGCCAAACTTATGGTTGAGATTCTCACTGTCTTGAATTTTTGAAAAATGTTTGAATGAGGAGCTCACATTTTTATTTTGCACTGGACTCCACAAATTATGTAGCAGTCCCTGCTCATGGCTATTAGAAAGAAGTGGGAGAAGACAGAACAGGAACAGTGCAAAAGCCACAGATAGGGAAATTATATCATCGTTTCATACCCAAGATGGTGGTCAATAATGCATACTCCAAAAACATCTCTTTAAGATAGAATTGTTGGTGGGGGTTATTTTTCTACAGGTGCATTTGTCAGGAAGCATTATTGAATAAGATGAAGAAGAGGAGGAGGAGGAGGAGGAGGAGGAAGAGGAGGGGGTAGAGGAAGGAGAAGAGGGAGGACAAAGAAGGAGAAAGGGGAAAAAGGCCCCAAATGGGTTTAGTTGTGCTAAGCCCCATATCAGCAAATTAAGACTTAATATGTAACCTAATTATAAGTTCAGCCTCTCCAGGATATGACTTAACCAGTCAATAATGAATTACCTGATCAACACTAGTGAGTGCCTGTTATACTCCCACCTTCTCTCAGAGAAAGGTGACATTGACTGAAACAATCTATTCTTTGCTAGAAACGTGTTTTTCCTGCCCCCCCCCTTCTGCCCATAAAAGCCTCCCATTTTGTACAGCTACTTGGAACTCTTTTCTTTCTGCTAAAACAGAATGCTGCCTGATTCATGAATCATTAAAACCAATCATATCCTCAAATTTAGTTATTTGATTTAAAAAAAAAAAGTATGATGGAAGCCTTCCATTATTCAACAAGATCAAAAAGTTTAGAAGTGAGGAAAGGTCAGGGAAGTCAAACACTTCAAAGACCTGGGCCAGGAAACTCCAGAAGTCAGAATTAAATTGAGAATAAATAAGAGGCAAAAGATCCTCTGCCTTACTCTGTCCTTAAAAAAGACATGAATTCTTAGTTATTTATAAAATTGAAATTTTGTGTTTTTGTTCCAAATACTCAGCTAAAAGGTTGAGAATATATGATTTAGTGTGGGACAAAATATTGCAAATCACATAGCTCAGAAAGAACCCATATTTAGAATATACAAATATGTCTGAATATTTGATAGTAAACAATAACACAATAAAAACAAAAAATATAACACTTAATCTCTGGGTTGTAAGTTCGAGCCCCATGTTGGGTGTAGATATTACTAAAAACAAACAAACAAACAAACAAACAAACAAAAACCCACAATAATCTGCAAAGACTTAGAAAGGTGTTTCCCTCCTCTCTCTTATCTTCTGACTTTTGAGGATATCTCTGTCAAGGCAGTAGCTGAATATAAACTAAGGAACACAGACTTTACACAACAAAGAACACAAACATTACAAATAAAGCTTTAAAAGTCATTAAATAAACAAACAAGCAAAAAACTACAGCCAGAGGAAAAAAATGACAACCTTTAGAGAAAGGCTATAATTTACACTTCATATTACAATACTAAAAACTCCAGTTTTATAGAAAATAGGGGGAAGCCTGTGAAGAAACAAAAAATTATGGCCTTGTTGTGGAGGTAAAGTTTTCCCTACCCTTCAAAATTCTTCTACTTGGATTAAGAATTAAAGTGACATGAGACAGATTTACAGGAGAAAAAAAAAAAATAATTACATGCTCACTGAAGCCCCGTGATAAAATTAAGGTCTAAGAAATGACCAAATCAGGAAGCTTTTATAATTTTAGACAAAGAAACACTAAATCTATGAGGAATTGACAGGACAAAGAAAAGTTATGTTTGGGAACTTCAGTTAGTAAGAAATTCTAAACAGAATTTTGGGTAGTAAATTAGTAAAAGTACAAGGTTTGTTTATACAGTCTTCTAGACTCTGAATTTTTATCTTTGGTGGTAAGTTTGCCTTTCACATTGAACAACTTGTTTTCTAGAGACAAAGCAGGGCCAGAGTGTCTTTCTTTTACTGTTTCTTAAGTAATGGTAAGTCAAAATATTCTAAGTGGAACAACTTAGAGCACCCACCCTTGGCCTCTACAATACCTTCATGGAAGAAATTAACAATAATTGTCACTAAGGGAGCACACACATTGGCTTACTCAACAAAGACTTTACATCAGCCATCTTAAATATACTCAATGAATAAGAGAGATATCATGTACAGAAAATTAAAGAAAACCAGGAAAATGATCTAAAAACAGAGAATGCCAATAAAGATATAGAGATTATAAACAATAACCAAACAAATTTTAGAGCAGAAATATACAATAACTGGAATGAAAAACACACTAAAAGTTTAAAGAGCAAATTAGAGCAGCCAGAGGGAAAAATTCTACAAAGTTGAAGATTAGTCAGCTGAAATTATCCAGTCTGAATAGAAAGGAAAAAGAAAAAAAGAGAAATAAAAAGCCTGTCTATAAGACTTGTGTGCACAATGCACATTTTGGTATAGGACCAAAATGTATATAATGTTTCTCCCAATAGTAGAAAAAAGAGAAAAAAGCAGAAAGAACATTTTTAAGAAGAAGAGTTTTTGGAAAACTTCTCAAACTTGATAAAATATACAAATCTACACTCAAGAAGCTCAATGAAACCAAATAAATATAAACACAAAGATACCTACACTGACACATTTTATAATCAAATTGTTGAAAGCCAAGGAGAGAGAATCTTAAAAACAGAAAGAGAGTAGATATTCATCACGAATAGTTTCTTTAATAAGATTAGCAGCTGAGTATTCATCAGAAACCAAGAAGATCAGAAGGAAAGAAATAACATTTTAGAAGGACCAAATAAAAAAGCTAACTAATATTCTATATTTAACAGAATTATACTTCAAAGCTGACAGTGAAATTAAGACATTCTCTGAAAAAACTCAGAGAGAGTTTGCTTTTAGTAAACTTGAATGACAAGAATGAAAGGGAAGGGAACACTATCTAATTCATTCTCTGAAGCCAGTATTACTCTAATACCAAGGCAACACAAAGTTACAAGAAAATAAAACTACAGCACACGATTCCTCATTAATATAGATTCAAATGTAGTCAACAAAAGAGTAGCAAACCAAAATCAACAATACCTTGAAAAAAGTTATGTACGATGACCAAGTGGGATTTTTCCTAGGTATATAATAGTAGTTCAACATAAGACATTAATCATTAATTAATACATGATCTTCTCAATTGATAGAGATATTTTGGAACTAGATAGAGGTGGTAGATAGACTGTTCTGCATCCAAACTATGCAATTCTACTCAGCAATAAAAAGGATTAAACTACTGATATACATACAATGCTGAGGTGAATTTTCAGAAATTATGCTAAGTGGAAACAAATACCAACAAATTACATACTACATAATTCCACTCAACTAACCTCCTGATTATATATTATGTATATAATTATAATATATGTATATTATATTATAATTCTGAAATGCCAGAATTATAGAAATGGAGAACAGATTAGTGGTAGGCAGTAGTTAATGAGGGGTTAAGGAGGGAAGGAAATATGTGTAGCTATAAAAATAATTTTTGTGGTGCTAAAATATGGTGTATTCTACTCTATCAAATCAACATCCTATAAGTCTTCAAGATGTTACCATTGGGTGATATTGGGCAAAGGGTACAAATGATCTCTGTATTGTTTCTTGCAAACACATACAAATATACACTTGTCTCAAAATACAAAGTTTAACTTAAAGCAAATAAATAGACAAATATATTATTTGCTTCTAGTTGTTTGAGAAATACCTCTCTCCCTACTAGGACTATAAATTTCACGAATGAAGTTATGATTGTGTCTTATAGAATCAAACTAAAATGAAGTCACTTATGTTAAAGATAAAATGGAAACATTCAAAACGTACATAAAAGAAACTTAAGCTAACTTTACATGAATTTACAGCCCCTCTCAAAAATCAGTAGAAGACACAAACAAATCCCAAAATGCCAAATCTATTTATACCATCTCTAGACTTCTTTGTTTCCCTGACTAAGCTACCCTAATCCAAATAAGTAAAAAGAGCACTGGGAAACCAATTAGTTAAAAAGTCTACCAACTTTCATATTTATCCCATAAAAATTCCTTAGTCTGTGAAGAACTCAGAATTTACTGCTCCCTTAGTTTTCTGGTTGCAGGTAAAAAGCCTTATGATACACTCATCTTTCTGTTTTGTTTTATTTAGTAGGCAGAGTTTGTTTTTTGATAGTCTGTAATGTTCAATGCTATAGTTTCTGTGTCCAACATAGAGGATCATCTTTATATCTGTGGAATACTGAAATTATTTAATGAATGGGACTGAGCTCAAAGCAATTTCCCCAAGGTCACAGTATTTTGGAACTGTGAATATTGGAGCAGGAATTTTTTTTAAATATTTTATTTATTTATTTGACAGAGAGAGAGAGAGATCACAAGTAGGCATAGAGAAGGGGAAGCAGGCTCCCCACTGAGCAGAGAGCCCAATGCAGGACTCGATCCCAGGACCTTGAGATCATGACCCGAGCCGAAGTCAGTGGCTTAATCCACTGAGCCACCCAGGCACCCCTGGAGCAGGAATTTACTCTTTATATAATTTTATATAATTTCCTTTATGGGGTAATATGTAATTACATATTAGTTTTACATGATACATCATAATATAGAATAATTTTCTTTGTCTTCTTTATGTCTTCCAAGCTTAGGAAACTATTTTGTATATAAGTGATATTATAATAAGTCAATGATGGAGCAAGAGAGGGAAGTTTGTTAATATCAAGAATCTACTTTTGGAGAGAGGCAAGATGGCAGAGGAGTAGCAGACTGATAAACATCAGATCCCAGGAGTTCAGCTAGATAGGTATCAAACTATTCTGAACACCTACAAACTCAACAGGAGATAGAAGAGAAGAGCAGCAGTTCTAGGAACAGAAAATCGACCATTTTCTGAACAGTAGGGCACATGGAGAAGTGAATCCGAAGCAATGGGAAGATAGACCATGGGGGTAGGGGCCGGGTCCTAGCAAGCAATGGAGCAGTGGAGCACAAAATCAGAACTTTCAGAAGTCTGCTCCACTGAGGGACATTGCTCCAGAGGCTAAGCAGGTTGGAACCCTTGTGGGGACAGTGTGGTCTCAGGTCCCATGGGGTCACAGAAAGATCAGGAGTGTCTGAGTGTGGCAGAGATGCCAGGTATCAGAGTGGGGAAGTTGGCTACAGCGACAGAGCCAAAGAGTGAGCTTTCAGATTGGTGTTACCTTAAACCATGATCCAAGGCACAGTTAGACCACTGCTCTTTGAGTAGGGGCCCCACAAGTGGCAGATCTGGGGATACTCACCTTCCTGCTCTGGGAGGAGCAGCACAGCAGGAATCTACCAGGTTTGGAGACTCCAAACAGGGCCATGCGACAGAGATAGAAATGCTTGGTCACAGGCCAGGTGAGTTCAGAGTGTGACCAGAGATCAGGGAGATAGGAGTGATTGACTGCTTTTCTCTGAGATGCACTGAAGAGTAGGGATCTGAGCTCTCAGCTCCTCCAAGCCAGAGATTAGGAGGCTACCATTTTCATTCCTGTCCTCCAAAGCTCTACAGAAACCTTTCAGGGAACAAAATCTCCCAGAGTGAACCTGAATGAACCTGAGCAGATTACTTAGACCAGTCCTGGTAAGGGTGGTGCAATTCTGCCTTGGGCAAAGACATTTGAGAATCACTGCAACAGGTTTCTCCCACAGAAGATCATCAAAAACATCCAGCCAAGACCAAGCTCACCGATAAAGAAGAATAGCTGAATTACAGAGCTAGGGGGAAGTAACACATAGAATTCATGGCTTTTCCCCCATGATCCTTTAGTCTTGAAAAGTTAATTTTTCTTAATTTTAGCTTTTTTCTTATTTCATTTTTTAACTTTTCCTCTTTCCTCTTTTAGCATTTTTTAACTAGTTTATCTAGACAATACCTTTCTAAAAAAATATTTTTAAGCCTTCATTGCCATAGTTATATTTTATCCCTTTACTGTGTTTAGCCTTATTTTTTTGTATACATATAGGGTTGTTTTTTTTCTAAAAATTTTTGGGACAAAATTTCTTCTAATAGATCAAAATATATGCTAATCTAGCACATTTTTTTGTTCTAGTCTCCAGCCTGAGCACATTCCCTCCTCCTTTTTTCTCTTTTTCCCCCCTTTTCCAACCAACTTATCTTATCAAATCCTTTTTGAAAATTCTTTATTAATTTTCATCTTTACAGTCATATTCCATCCCTTCACGTATTTACCCTTATTTTGTATATATGTTTTTCTTTCTTTAAAATTTTGGGAGGTAATTTCTTCTAAGAGACCAAAATAAACCCAAAATCAAGTGGGTGGTTCTGTTCTATTCAACAGACTAAGATTATATATATATATATATATATATATATATATATATATATATGCATATATTTATATTTATATTTATTTTTATTTTTATTTTTATTTTTCCCCATTCCTTCTCCCTCCAGTTTTGGATCTCTTCTGATTTGGTTAGCATGCATTTTTCTGGGGTCTTTCCACCCTTTTAGTATTTTGCTCTCTCTTTCATATATCCTCATCTGGATAAAATGACAAGGCAGAAAAACTCACCACGATAAAAAGAAGAAAATGCAGTACCAAAGGCCAGGAACCTAATCAATAAGGACTATGGTGACATGTCAGAACTAGAGTTTAGAACGATGATTCTCAAGGTGCTAGTTGGGCTCAAAAAAGGCATGGAAGATATTAGAGAAATAAAAGCCCTTTCTGGAGAAATAAAAGAACTAAAGTCTAATCAAGTTGGAATCATAAAAGCTATTAATGAGGTGCAATCAGAAACGGAGGGTCTTACTGCTAGGATAAATGAGGCAGAAGACAGAATTAGTGATATAGAAGACCAAATGACAGAGAATAAAGAAGATGACCAAAAGAGAGACAAACAACTACTGGACCATGAGGGAAGAATTCGAGAGATAAGTGATACCATAAGATGAAACAATATTTGAATAATTGGGATTCCAGAAGAAGAAGAAGGGTGAAGGGGACAGAAGGTGTATTGTAGAGAATTATTGTAGAGAATTTTCCTACTATGGCAAAGGGAACAAACATCAAAATCCAAGAGGTGCAGAGAGTATGAATCAGAACAATAAAAATAGGTCCACACTCCATCATCTAATAGTAAAACTTACAATTCTTAGTGACAAAGAGGAAATCCAGAAAGCAGCATGGGACAAGAAGTCTGTAACATAATGGTAGAAATATTAGATTGGTAGCCGACTAATCCATAGAGACCTGGAAGGCTAGAAAGAACTGGCATGATATATTCAGAGCACTAAATGAGAAAAATAAACAGCCAAGAATACTATATTCAGCTGGCTGTCATTGAAAATAGAAGGAGAGATAGAAAGCTTCCAGGACAAACAAAAAATAAAAGAATTTGCAGACACCAAACCAGCACTACAGGAAATATTGAAAGTGGTCCTCTAAGGAAAGAGAGAACCTAAAAGTAGTAGATCAGAAAGAAACTGACACAATATACAGTAATAGTCCCCTTACAGGCAATATAAAATGGCACTAAATTCATATCTCTCAATAGTTATCCTGAATATAAATGGGCTAAATGCCCAATCACAATACAGAATGCAATAACAGTATCAGAATGGATAAAAAAAAAAATCAATATGCTTTCTACAAGAAACTCATTTTAGACTCAAAGACACCTCCAGATTTAATGCGAGGAGGTGTAAAACAATTTACCATGCTAATGGACATCAAAAGAAAGCTGGGATAGCAATCCTTATATCAGATAAATTAGATTTTAAGCCAAAGACTATAATAAGAGAGGAGGAAGGACACTGTATTATACTTAAAGGGTCTGTCCAACAATAATATCTAAAAATTTTAAATATATATACCCCTAACATGGGAACAGCTGACTATATAAACCAATTAATAACAAAATCAAAAAAACACATAAACAATAATACAATAATAGGAGGGATTTTAACACCCCCCTCACTGAAATGGACAGATCATCCAAGCAAAAGATCAACAAGGAAATAGAGATCTTGAATGACACATTGCACCAGATGGACATCACAGATGTATTCAGAATATTCCATCCCAAAGCAAAAGAATACACATTCTTTTCTAGTGCACATGAAACATTTTCCAGAATAGATCAAATCATGGCTCACAAATCAGGTCTCAACTGCTACCAAAAGTTTGGAATCATTCCCTGCATATTTTCAGATCACAATGCTCTGAAGCTAGAACTCAGTCACAAGGGGAAAGTTGGAATGAACTCAAATGCATGGAGGATAAAGAGCATCTTACTAAAGAATAAATGGTTCAACCAGGAAATTAAAGAAGAATTGAAAAAAAAATTATGGAAACAAATGAAAATGAAAACACAACTGCTCAAAATATTTGGGACACAGAAAAGGTGGTCGTGAGAGGAAAGTATATAGTGATACAAGCCTTTCTCAAGAAACAAGAAAGGTCTCAAGTACACAAACTAACCCTACACCTAAAGGAGATGGAGAAAGAACAGCAAATAAAGCGTAAACCCAGCAGGAGAAGAGAAATTATAAAGATCAGAGCAGAAATCAATGAAATAGAAACCAAAAGAACAGTAGAATAGATCAACAAAACTAGGAGCTGGTTCTTTGAAAGAATTAATAAGATCAATAAACCCCTGGCCAGATTTATCCAAAAGAAAAGAGAAAGGACCCAAATAAATAAAATCATGAATGAGAGAGGAGAGATCACAGCCAACACTAGAGAAATGCAAAGAATTAAGGGAACATATCATGAGGAATTATAGGACAGCAAATTTGACAATCTGGAAGAAATGGATGCATTCCTAGAGATGTATAATCTACCAAAACTGAACCAGGAAGAAACAGAAAGCCTGAACAGACCCATAACCAGTAAGGAGATTGAAGCAGTCATCAAAAATCTCTCAACAAATAAGAGCCCTGGGCCAGTCGGCCTCCCAGGAGAATTCTACCAAACATTTCAAGAGGAATTAATTCTTATTCTCCTGAAACTGTTCCAAAAAATAGGAATGGAAGGAAAACTTCCAAACTCATGTTATGAGGCTAGCATTACCTTGATCCCAAAACCAGACAATGACCCTATCAAAAAAGAGAATTACAGACCAATATTCCTGATGAACACAGATGCGAAAATTCTCCCCAAAATACTAGCCAATAAGATCCAACAGTACATTAAACGGATTATTTACCATGACCAAGTGAGATTATTCCAGGGCTGCAAGGTTGGTTCAACATTTGCAATTCAATCAATGTGATACAATACTTTAATAAAAGAAATAATAAGAACCATATGATACTCTCAATAGATGCTGAAAAAAGCATTTGACAAAGTACAGAATCCTTTCTTGATCAAAACTCTTCAAAGTGTAGGGATAAATTGTACATACCTCAATATCATCAAAGCCATCAATGAAAAACCCACAGCGAATATCATTCTCAATGGAGAAAAGGTGAGAGCTTTTCCACCAAAGTCTGGAACATGGCAGGGATGTCCATTATCATCACTGCTATTCAACATAGTACTAGAAGTCCTAGCCTCAGCAATCAGATAACAATGCATCCAAATCCACAGAGAAGAAGTCAAACTATCACTCTTTGCAGATGATATGATACTATATGTGGAAAACCCAAAAGACTCCACTCCAAATCTGCTAGAACTTGTACAGGAATTCAGTAAAGTGTCATGATATAAAATCAAGGCACAGAAAAGAGCTCTATTTCTACACCAACAACAAGATAGAAGAAAGAGAAATTAAGGTTACAGTCTCACTTATAATTACATCCAAAACCATAAGATACCTAGGAATAAACCTAACCAAAGAGGCAAAGAATCTTTACTGAGAAAACTATAGGAAAACACAAAAAAAAGGGAAAAATGTTCAATGCTCCTGGATTGGAAGAACAAATATTGTGAAAATATCTATGCTACCTAAAGCAATCTACATATTTAATGCAATCCCTATCAAAATACCATTCTTTTTTTTTTCAAAGAAATGGAACAAATAATCCTAAAATTAATATGGAAACAGAAAATACTTCGAGTAGCCAGAATAATGTTGAAAAATAAAGCCAAGGTTGGTGGCATCACAATTCCAGACTTCAAGCTCTATTACAAAGCTGTCATCATCAAGACAGTATGGTACTGGCACAAAACCAGACACACAGGTTGATGGAACAGAATAGAGAGCCCCAAAATAGACGCTTAACTCTAGGGTCAACTATCTTCAACAAAACAGGAAAGAATGTCCAATGGAAAAAAGACAGTCTCTTCAACAAATGGTCTTGGGAAAATTGGACAGCAACATGCAGAAAAATGAAACTGGACCATTTCCTTACACCACACACAAAAATAGACTCAAAATGGATGAAAGACCTCAATGTGAGACAGGAATCCATCAAAATCCTTGAGGAGAACACAGGCAGCAACCTCTTTGACCTCAGCTGTAGCAACTACTTCCTAGAAACATTGCCAAAGACAAGGGAAGCAAGGGCAAAAATGAACTATCAGGACTTCATCAAGATCAAAAAATTTTGCACAGCAAAGGAAACAGTCAAGAAAACCAAAAGACAACTGAGAGAATGGGAGAAGATATTTGTAAATGATATATCAGATAAAGGGTTAGTATCCAAAATCTATAAAGAATTTATCAAACTCAACACCCAAAGAACAAATAATCCAATCAAGAAATGGGCAGATGACATGAAGCGACATTTCTGCAATGAAGATATCCAGATGGTCAACAGACACATGAAAAAGTGCTCCCCATAACCCAGCATCAGGGAAATACAAATCAAAATGAGAACAAATCAAATGAAAATCAAATCACAATGAGAGACCACTCACACTGGTCAGAATGGCTGCAATTAACAAGTCAGGAAATGACAGATGTTGGAGATCATACAGAGAAAGGGAACCTTTCCCACACTCTTGGTGGGAATGCAATGTCAGTCACTCTGGAAAATAGCATGGATGTTCCTCAAAAAGTTTAAAATAGAGCTACCTTACAACCCAGCAATTGTAATACTGGGTATTTAGCCTAAAAATACAAATGTAGTGATCCAAAGGAGCACATGCACCTGAATGTTTATAATAGCAATGTACACAATGGCCAAACTATCAAAAGAACCTAGATGTCCATCAACAGATCAATGGATAAAGAATATGTGATATATCAATATATATCTATATCTATCTATCTATCTATATATATATATACATATAAATGTATATATATATAGTATGCAGCCATCAAATGAAATGAAATGAAATCTAACCTTTTTCAACGATGTGGATGGAATTAGAGGATATTATGCTGAGCAAAATAAGTCAATCAGAAAAAGACAACTATCATATGATCCCTGATATGATTAATTTGAGAGGCAGAATGGGGGGACTGGGCAGATTGGGAAGGAAAAAAATGAAACAAGATGGGATTGGGAGGGAGACGAACCATAAGAGTCTCTTAATCTTACAAAACAGACTGAGGGTTACTGGGGGGGAGGGTGTGGGTGGAGAGGCTGGTTGGGTTATGTACATTGGGGATCATATGTGATAAGGTGAGTGCTGTGAAGTGTGTAAGCCTGACAATTCACAGACCTGTACCCCTGGGTCAAATAATGTATTATATGTTAATAAAAATAATTAAAAAAATAATCTACTTTCACCTAGATGTAGGTAGATGTTCTGGACACTTTCTGGCCAAGCAACTGAATGCTGAAGGGCTGTACACTATTAATCCAGCTAACTTTTGAAACCAGTCTCCTGCTCTGGGGAGATCAGGATCCTGCTGACTGACTCTCTTAAACTAGATCTATACTCTCTTTATCAAGAGTTTACCTTGTCTTTTCTCATAAATAACCCTATTTAAGGAAGACTGAAGCCTATCCACTCAAGCGTCAACTCAGAAGTTTGTCTAGTTAGATGCTTCTTCATAGTCTGCCTCCAGCACAAGAACTTGGGACTCAGCAGCCTGCTTTGCTCCAGTCAGCTGCTATTTCTGGTTGCCATCCTCATCAAGCACAATTCATGTTGTTGTGAATCAGAATATGTATAAAGGTTAATTTGTACACAAGTTAAGAAATCAGAAAATGTATACAGGTTAAGAAACAGGAAAACAGAGTTCTATTGATTTAATATCTGTCCCTGTGACAACTTTGTCAATATCCACAGTCTATAAGTGGACCATTTGAGTGTCATCTAAGAGCCATTTAGTCACTGTATTGGTAAGTCACTGTAGAAGCTAGTATTACTTCTATGCAGAACATTTTCATTAGAAGCTTATATAATGATGCTTCTATGTATGTTTCAGAAAGAAGTAAACACTTTTTAAAATGTCAGGAATTTCAAGTACCTTTACTCTTAAATTTACAAGGGTAAAGAAGCACACAGAAAGTCCCAATGTCTTCCTGGATGGATTTGTTACAGTGTCCAGCATGAACCAAGAACAATTCGTTATCTGTAAATATTTGGTAATACAACATAGCATAAAGGAGCAATGGCCACATGTTGAAAAATGCCAACATACTAGGAATTGCTTGGACTACTGTACAAATGTTTGTATTTTTAGCCAGACATTTGATTTCATGTGGAAATTGTGTTTTTTTTTATTTAAATTCAATTAGCTGAGGTATAGTACATCATTAGAGAAACCATCTTGATATACTGAAGATAAGATCAAAGATATTAGAAGTGGAAGGATCTTATCATTATTTCATCTATTCCTGTTGTCATAATCTCAAATGTCACATAGATTAAAATCTCAAATGTCATATAGATTTAAAAAATCATCATTAATACTTGAGAAGTGTTAAATGATAGAAAGTCTGACGACAGTGGCAAAGTAAATATTACATGCCATAGAAAAAGCATTCAAGTTCACAATTTACAAAATACTCTATAGATGAACATTACACATTTGGAGTTCAGATATGGCTACAGACCACCAGTTTGCAACATCTGGTGAGTTAAGTCCTTTGTTTTACATTAGGAAAAAGAATTCCAGAATATTGGCAATTGCTCTAAGGTTACAAGGCTAGAAAATAGTAAAAATGAGTCTACAATGTAGGCTTGCTGAGTTCTAATCTGGTGTTCCTTCTCATACAAAATAGAGGCAAAACAAATCTGAACAATATAGTCTCTGCCCAGTGCTTGAAGAAGGTATAAATTTTTAATTGGGTAGAAGATGTTTGGGTTACTCTAAATCTAATTTGGGCATATACACCATATCAAAAACAAAACTTTAGTGTGAAATAAGGGGACACAGGTGCTTATTAGCCACCAACAGTAATCAGTTGTGATTTGCTGGCTCTGTTTCTATTGACCTCAAAGCCTCCTCTCATAGCTAACACATTTGCAGCATCATCCAAATTGAGTGAATGGCCATCCCACTCCTAGAGAATCACAGGGGCATATTGTGCTGGTCTTGATCTCTCCATAAGGAGGAGGAGATCAGACTGGGATTATATGGCTTCTTTGAGATATCATCAAAACCAGTTAGGAAAAGAAGAGGAAGAGAGAACATGGAGACAAGGAAAGGCTCAGAAAACAAGGGGGACAAAGTGAAGACACTGAGTGAGACAAGAATATGCCATCCTAGAATGTGACATTTTGGCATGTGGATTATTTCAAGCTGAAGGCAATCAAAGCAAAGCAGACTCAGAAAAAATCTTCCCCCAAGATGTTACTTCTCCTTTAACTGCATAATAGTATTTTGATAAGTGGCCTCTACCTAACAGACAGCTATCACCAGAGATTTTTTTTCTTTTTCTTTTTCTTTGGTATCAGAAAGACTTCTTTGTATTGCATGATATACATTTATTTACCAAACATTTGCTCTTCTCTGTTTCCTGTTGTCTTCCTCCCCTTGGAAGCTGCAGATTCCTACTTTATTTCTCCCTATCTCAGGATTATATATAAGCTTTAATTACCTGACTGCTGGGGAGTCTCATAGCTTTATAGGGCTTCCAAAATTACAACATTTATTTCTCCCCTGTTAATCTGTTTTATGTCAATCTAATTATTAGAGCAGCCACAAAATCATCTGGGGAATGCCCTTCTCATCTTCTCTCTGGAAAGAAACAGGGAAAAGAAAAGGAACATGGGAGGCAAAAAAATAGGAGAGGGGAAAATAAGAAATAGAAAGAACGTAAGAAAAAGGTAGAAAAGATAAGGAGAAAAAACAGAAAGAAGTAAAATACTGATGAAACTATGGAATAAATGGAACATTTTTAATAAAATTACATGGTTTTCAAAATCATAGTGTTCTATTATTATCTGCAAGGAAATGAGAACAATCTCTTCTTCACTAGAGCTAGATAATTTCACATGTGGTAGTGCATTGAAAATCAACACAACAGACCCTCAAAGCCTATTCATTGTACAGTTTTATTTCAAACAAATTTATTGCAACACTACACCATCCATATCACCATACCCCTGGCTCTACTCCACACCAGCATTCAGGCATTCGCAAAGGTCCCCCAACATGTCTTCCTTTTAAAACTTAATTATTTTCATTTTGTTTTCACAAAGGCCCACTTAATGCCTCAGGAATAAATGCTTTATGAAGGAAGAGTGAACACTCTGGGACAGCTGGCTTGGGGTAGGACAGGCAAACTATTATCACATAATGTGGCCCTAGTCTACCCAGTCTTGTTTATCTTACTTCTTAGTTTCCATTTGTGGGATAAATATAGAGGCAACAAAAAAGGAAAGCAATTATAACTATTGATTACTTAAGATATATGGCACCAGCAGCCAAAATCTGTGAAACAACCACCAAGACCAAATTCTATCTTGTACTCTTTCTTGCTTTTGCGCTTAAAGTCTTTTGCTGATCAAAAGCAACATTATGCTTCCAATCCCATAAAGTTAATGCTATCTGTTCCCTTCTATAGAGGGGCATTCTTTTTTTCTCACAGAACTTGACATCTGTTATTTCATCCCTGTAACCCAAATAATTCATTAATTTTTCCATTTGCTACTCAGTTGCTAGCAAGTGCTTAGTAAATATGAGTAAAAAACTTACTATATAAGAATTATGGTTAACTAGACCCAATTTGTATGTATTTAGTTCTACTACTATGTGTCAGTGGTGGTCCTTCTTATTTTTATTTTCCCAACCCAGGCAGGGACTCTGGTCCTATTTAATTGTGACTCCAGCTACTCTCTTTTTTCAAGCACTTTGCCCATTGGCTAAACTTCCCCTACTTTCTATGTCTCCACTCACTTTCAAGATCAGACTAAAATCCCTAGTGTCTCTATACTAAAATAAAAACCCCAAACAAGGCACAATAAATCCCTTTTTTAAGTTCCACATTTATTTATAGTTACAGTCCCATTTCTCTCATCTTCTTTATATCAAATTTATTGAAGACTAAAAACAGATGCTACCTTTACTTCCTCACCTCCCACTAGATATCTTGATCCATTCCAAAGGCCTTTGTCTTCTTTAGTTGACTTAAAGGTGAGCAATATTTCCTTGTTGCAAAAGTAATCGTTAGGTTCTCTACTAGGTACACAAACCACATGTAACAATCACCTTGATACCAGGAGCTGCTCAGAGAGGACAATTCTGGGGAGTTGGGGAGAGTGAGAGTAAATAAATGCCTGCCACCTCTTAACACACCTTTTCTGTAAATACAGCTCTTTGTTCAAATGCAAGTGGAGAAATAGTCCTGAAACTTGGAGGGGGCATAGAGGGAAGTAAAAGCAAGGACTGTAGGAAGGATAGGGGTTCTAGTGAGATGAACATGGAGACTAGGGGGTAAGCCTGTCAGGGATGCATGGGCTGAAACACTTTTATTCAAAATTTCTGCCATGTTTATGTCACCAAATCTGTTTTCCTTTTTGATCTTATTTAACCTTTTTTTTTTTTTTTTTCTCTAGCTTCGAGGATATAAAACTCAGAGAGGGATTTGGTTGCTACTAAGACACATGACTTTAAGCTGAATGAGACTTCTTTTGGGTTATATTTCCCACAAATTCTGTATTTCTATGTAAAGTTCTTCAGAAATGCATCCCCCATGTTCTCTATCCACCTTTAAGGTATATGGTAGCTCCCAAAGAATTCAATGGAGAAGGAAAAATAATATTCTTACTACCCTTCTAGGTTCTTGAATCAAGAACTATTGTAATTTAAAAAGGAAGGAAGGTAGGAGGGAAGGAAAAGGAAGTAAGGACAGACTTCTGGGAATGATGGTGGATGGAATAGGAGGACCCCAAGCTTACTTGTCCAATGAATATAACTAGATAACACACACACATCAGTGTAAATAATCCATAAAATGACCAAAAAACCCCAAACCAACAAGCCAAGACAAAACAAAACAAAAAACCTGACAAAACAGATTCTTCATAGCTAAATGTAGAGAAGAGGTCACATTGAAGGGGGTTTAAAGGACATAGATGCAGTCAGGAGCTAAATGGACCTGCAGGATTGTCTGAAAGAGGGACAATTTCTGTGGGCAAGGAAAGGGAAAAGAAAGACCCTCATACCGGGCACCCTAGACACAGGAAACCTACATGGGGGAGATGAATCCCATAACATTTGGCTTTGGTAACCACAGAGACCAAATGTCACGAGTTCTTACCATCAGTGTACTTAACACCTAGGATTTTAAATATCAGGGACCTAGTTCTGAGAGAGCTAGAGGGTGATAGAAAACTGAGTACCTGCCCTTAAAGAGATAGCACAACAAACAGCCCCACTGAGATATAGCATAAATGCTGTGGTTTGGAAAGTGGCTGTGTTGTATAGGAGGGAGATTGATTTACTAATCTGAAAGCATGTGCTAGAGGGGCAGGAATCATTGAGCAAAAAAGGAGCTATAGAGAGCCATTTTCCTCCCCCATTCCCCTCTTAGACACTCAGATACCTGCAGCAACCAGAGCAACAACACTTCCTACCTAACTTACTAACAGTATGCCTCACTCCCACATTATCCTGAAGATACCTCCCCTCCAGCCACGTTTATACTCCAGGTCTCCTCTCACAGCAGATCTGTTCAAAATTTGCTAGTAGCACTGCCATACCCTAATGCACTTCTTTAGAACTGCCCTGGTCAACCTGGTCTGCCTTGATCCCCACAGCTGCAGGTGCCCTTCCACAGTAAATTGTTGTGAACTGTGCTAGTGCCAGGTGTCCTGCTCCCTCATTCTCCTATTAATCTGCCTCCTTCTAAAAACCCCTGTGAAGAGCTCATCCAAAGCTGTGCCATAAGCATAGGGGTGTGCAAAAAACCCTAACAAGAGCCAGCACCACTCCAAAGTGACTCCTGCCTGGGGGAGAGTGGAAGATAAACACACATACCAAGCCAATTATGACCCAGCAGTGGGCTGGGGTCAGACATTTGCTTTGACAGCAGATCCCACCCACCAACAAAAGCTTCTCAGTGGACAACACAGGAAAAGTGCTTGCAGCTTGGTACTACTGCATTTCTTTCTGGTACACACATACTTTTTGAAGAGCAGGAGACACAGTTGATTTTCCTAATAATTGGAAAAAGACATAGTTAGACAAAATAAAGAAACAGGGGAGTATTTCCCGATTTAAAGAACAGGATGAAATCACAGCAAGAGACCTAAGT
Organism: Taxidea taxus jeffersonii; assembly: GCA_003697995.1. Taxonomy (NCBI): domain Eukaryota; kingdom Metazoa; phylum Chordata; class Mammalia; order Carnivora; family Mustelidae; genus Taxidea; species Taxidea taxus. The sequence continues at coordinate 55,341 of ML103444.1, forward strand.
GAAACAAGTAATATCCTTGATAGATAATTTAAGATAATTATTATAAATATACTCACTGGGCTTGATAAAAGTTTGGAGGATCTCAAAGAGATAGAAAACATTAAAAAGAACCAATCAGAGATAAAGAATACAATCTCTTATATTAAAAAAAAAAACATTAGATAGAATAAATAATAAGATAGAGAATGCAGAAGAAAGAATTAGTGACCTGGAGAACAGAATGATGTAAACCAATCAAGCTGAACAGGAGAGAGAGAAAAATAATAAAAATGAAAATAGACATAGGGAAATCAGTGACAATATCAGGCGTAACAATATTTGCATTATAGGGGTCCCAGAATGAGAAGAGACAGAAAAGGTGGCAGAAAATTTATTTGAATTATAATAATATTTGAAATATTTGAAATATAATAATATTTGAAGAAAATAATAGCTTCAAACTTCCTAAGCAGTGGGCAGGAAACAGATATTCAGATCTAGGAATCTGAGATTCCCCAACAAAATCAACCCAAGGTGATACATACAAAGACATAAAGTAATTAATATGGTAAAAATGTAAGGATAAATAAACAATTTCAAAAGCATCATGAAAAAAGAAAACAGTTACGTACAAGGGAAACCCATCAGGTTATCAGCTGATTTTTTTCAGCAGAAACTTTGTGGGCCAGAGGGAGAGGCATAACATAGCCAAAGTGCTGAAAGGAAACAAACAAAAAACCTGCAGCCCAGAATACTCTATCCACCAAGGCTACCATCCAGAATAGAAAGAGAGATAAAGAGTTTCCTAGAGAAACAAAAACTAAGGGAGTTCATGACCACTAAGCTACCCCTACAAGAAATATTAAAGGGGACTCATTGAGTGGGAAGGAAAGAACCTAAGTAGGAGTAAGAAATGTAGGGACACAAAAGCAGTAAATCTAAGTATATCTATAAAAGTCAATCAAGAGATTTACATGTAAATTATGACACCATATACTTATGCATTGGGAAGAGGAGTAAAGAATGGGTCAATATTTAAATAATCATGAACATAATATAGACTGCTATATGTGTAAAATGTTATATACAAACCTCATGGTAACCACAAATCGGCAAACAGTAATAGATGTGCAAAAAGGAAGAAGAAAGGAATCCAAGAATACCACGAAGGAAAGCAAAAAATCTGTGAGAGAAGAGAGAAGAAAGGAACAGAAAAGAAATACAAACCAACCATAAACCAAATAACAAAATGGCAGTAAATATATATCTATCAATAATTACTCTGAGTGTAAATTGACAAAACACTCCAATAAAAGACATAAGATGATGGGATGGATAAAAAGACAAGACCTATCTATATTACAAGAGACTCATTTTAGACCTAAAGACACACAAGGATTGAAAGGGATGAGAAATCACATATTGTGCAGTTAGAAGTAAAAAGAGAATGAGGGTAGTAATGCTTATATATGACAAAATAGCCTTTAAAACAATGACTATAACAAGAGACAAAGAAAGACACTATAAAATCATAAAGTGAACAATCCAACAAGAAGATATAGGATTGTAAATGTCTATGCCCAACATAGGAGCACCCAAATACACAAAGCAGCTAATAACAAACATAGTAACCCATAGCAATACAATAATAATAGAGGACTTTAAAACCCTGGTTACATCAATGGATAGACATCCATACATGAGATAAACAGAAAAACTATAAATCTGAATGGACCAAAGGGATCTAACAAATAAATTCAGAACATTCCATTCTAAAATAGAAGAATATACATTCTTTTCAAGTACTCATGGAACATTCTCCAGAATAAATCACACATTAAGCCACAAAACAAGTCTCAAAATGTTCAAAAAGATTGAAGTCTTACCATGCATCTTTACTGACCACAACATTATGAAACTAGAATTCAACTACACACACACACACACACACACACACACACACACACTGGAAAGTAAACAAATATATGGAGATTAAATAACGTGCTACTAAACAATGAATGGGTCAACCAAGAAATCAAAGACATCAAAAATTGCATGGAGACAAATGAAAATGAAAACTGGTCCAGAATCTCTGGGATGAATCAAAATCTAAGAGGGAAGTTTATGGCAATACAGGCCACCTCAAGAAAACAAAAGCAGGGACACCTGGGTGGCTCAGTTGGTTGGGAGGCTGCCTTCCGCTCCGGTTGTGGTCCCAGCATCCTGGGACCGAGTCCCGCATCGAGCTCCTTGCTTAGCGGGGAGTCTGCTTCTCTCTCTGCCTCTGCCTGCCACTCTATCTGCCTGTGCTCGCTCCTGTGCTCTCTCTCTATCTGACAAATAAATGGGTAAAATCTTAAAAAAAAAAAAAAAAAACCTCAAATAAACAACATAACCTCACACCTAAAGGAGAAAGAGAAAGGAAAATAAAACCAAAAATCAGTAGGAGGAAGGAAATAATAAAGATTAGAAGAGAAATAAATGAAATAGAAAGTTAAAACAACAACAGATACAAAACAACCAAACAAAGCAGCAACAACAAAAACAACAACAACAAAAAAACCTGAAAAACAAAATAGAATAGATCAATAAAACCAGGAACTAGTTCTATGAAAAGATCAACAAAATTAATAAAACACTTGCCAGACCCATTCAAAAAAAAAAGAAAAAAGAAAAGAAAATTTTTAAAAAAGGAAAAAAGGAGAAAGGACTAAAATAAAATCAGAAATGAAAGGTGAGTAATAGTAACTCACACCACAGAAATCCAAATTATTATGATAATATTATGAAAAGTTATATACCAACAAATTGAACAACCTAGAAGAATCGAAAAAATATCCTAGAAAATATAACCTCCCAGAACTGAATCAGGAAGAAAGAAAATTTGAACATAACAATTACCAGCAGTAAAGTTGAATCAGTAATCAAAAACCTCCCAACAAACAAGAGTCCAGGACCAAATGGCCTCATAAGTCAATTCTACCAAACATTTAAAGAAGAGATAGTGCCTATTCTGCTTGAACTATTAAAAAAGAAATAGAAGAGGAAGGAAAGTTTCCAGATTAATTCTATGAGGTCAGCATTACCCTGATACCAACAGCAGATAAAGGCAGTAAAAATAGAACTAAATATTTCTGATGAACATAATAAAAATCCTCAACAAAATATTATAACTGAATCCAACAACACATTAAAAAAAATCATTCATCATGATCAGGTGAGATTTATTCCTGGGTTGCAAGGGTGGTCCAATATTCACAAATCAATCAATGTGATACATCATATCAGAAAAAGAAAGGATAAAAACTATATGATCATTTTAATGCAGAAAAAGCATTCGGCAACGTATAATGTGCATTCATGATAAAAGCCCTCAACAAAGTATGTATAGAGGGCACATATCTCAATGCAATAAAGGCCATCTATGAAAACCCCAAAGCCAACATCATACTCAATGGTGAAAAACTAGAAACTTTTCCCCTAGGATTGGGAAGAAGGCAAAGATATCCATTCTCCCCTCTTATTCAACAAAGTATTAGAAGTTTTAGCTGAAACAGTCAGACAAGAAAAGAAAGAAAAGTCATCCAAAATGGTAAGGGAGAAGTAAAACTTTCACTGTTTGCATATGACATGATACTACATATAGAAATGCTAAAGACTCCAAAAGAGTTTAAAAAAAAAAAACTATTAAAACAGATAAATTAATTCAGTAAGTTTTCAGGATACTGAATCAATATAAAGAAATCTATTACATTTTTTCTACACTAGTAATGAAGTAGCAGAAAGAGAAGAAAATGATCCCATTTATAATTGCACCACAAATATTAAAAGTACCTAGGAATAAGAATACTATCCCAAAATAAATTTAACTAAGGAGGTGAAAGACTTGTACTCTGAATACTACAAAACACTGATGAAAGAAACTGAAGACAACACAAACAAATGGAAAGATATTTCATGCTCATGGATTGGAAAAACAAATAATGTAAAAACTTTCATATTACCTAAATCAATGTTTTTAATGCAATCCCTATCAAAATCCCAACCCTTTTGACAGAACAAACAGTACTATAATTTTTATGGTACCACAAAGGACCCTGAATGAAATTAAAAAAAAAAAAAAAAAAGACTCAGAATAGCCAAAGCAATACTGAAAAACAAAACAAAACCAGGTGTCACAACCCTAGATTTGAAGATTTATTACAAAGCTGTAGTAATCAAAACAATACGTACTGGCACAAAAATGGACACACAAGCCAATGGAACAGAGATAAACTCATGATTATATGGTCAATTGTTCTTTGGCAAAGGAGGCTAGACTACACAATGGGGAAAAGACAGTGTCTTCAGCCAAAGATGTTTGGAAAACTGGAGAGCTTCATGAAAAAGAATAAGACTGCACCGTTTTCTTACACCATACACAAAAGTGAACTCAAAATGGATTAAGGACCTGAATCCATGCAAATCCTGGAATAGAGCACTGACAGTAATTCCTCTGACTTCAGCCATAGCAACATTTTTCTTGATATGCCTCCTGAAGCAATGGAAACAAAAACAAAAATAAATTATTGGGAACACATCAAAATAAAAAGTCTCTGCAAAGCAATGGAATCAATCAACAAAACTAAAATGCAACCTACTGAATAGGAGGAAATATTTGTAAATTATATATAAAGGGTTAGTATCCAAAATATATAAAGAATTTATTTAAGTGAACACCAAAACCTACAAATAATCCAATTAAAAATGAGCAGAAACATGAAGTCATTTATTCAAAGACATACAAATAGATTCCAACAGACATATCAAAGGTTGTTCAATATCACTAATCATCAGAGAAATGAAAATCAAAACCACAATGATCTGTCAGAATGGCTAAAATCAAAGCACAATAAAAACAAGTGTTGGTGAGGATGTGGAGTAAAAGGAATGCTCTTGGACTGTGACTGAAAATGCACATGATTTTTTAAAAGATTTATTTATTTATTTTAGAGAGACAAAGAGATCATGAGCTAAGGGAGGGAAAAGGGGAGATAGGGAGAGAAGAAGCCAAAAGCAGAAGGAGAGTGGAGCCCCATGAGAAGCTTAATCGCAGGACCTTGAGATCATGACCTGAGCCCAAACCAAGAGTTGGCTGCTTAACCGACTAAGCCAACCAGGTGCCCGAAAATTGACTCTTAACTATAGCGGGTTACTAGAAGAGACTAATATAACACTATGTTAACTATAATGGAATTAAAATTTAAAAACATTACAAATGTAAAAAGCACATTAACAGGAGTAAAACAAACAGGAGTTTAATATCATGTATACACAGGAGATAACCAGGAAAACTGAGTTGGCCATCGCTTTAAATAAAACCTCTAGCTAAAGACAAAACAAGATATTGGAGGGGAATGGAGGCTATTGGCAAAATCCAGTAAACAAGGGTCAGTTTGCCATACAGACTTACATTATTGCCTTCTCCGTTGATAAGAATTCCTAGTGTTTTAGTCATCCTTTTCTTTCCAGCACAGACAAGAAGATAACCTTATAAATGGATATTTTCCTTATAAATGTAAATGTCCTTTCCAGACATCTTACAGAAAAGTAAGTCTACTCAGTTTTCAGGGCTTATGTTTTCTTTTTCTAAAATAAATATTTGGCCTAAAATAATCTTTATTGCCAAAGAGGCCTATTTTGGAGGGGCAAATTCTGCTCCCTTTGATTCCAATTCAGTTATACGCTTCCTTTTGTCTTTAGCCAAATGTTATCCAGTATCTTCCACTTTCCACTCATAAATTGTATAAATAAATGCATGCAACTGCCCATCCCAGGGGCACATTTTTATTTCTTATCAGCTTGATCCTGCAAGAATTTTTAATTATCATTAGTAATTGTCCTTTGAGGCAAATATCTATGCCCCATTAGTAGAAAGAAATAGGAGTTCTGACCCATATTTCTTTTCTTTTTCCTGACCCATATTTCATAATTACCCAATAAATATGTGGTAAGATCTCACTCTGTGGCTTGGAGCTCTGAGGAGAGAAGCTGGTCAACCACAGCTCCTGTGCTTGAGGAGTCTGTAGTCCAGTTGGTGGATGGGGCTGGCCAGTACAGAAATGGCATCCTGCTTACGTCTATAGGCCACATGGCCAGACCAGCCATGTCAACTGACCACACTGTGAACCCACTCCATTAGAATGGAGTCAAAAAGCCTTGAAAAATGAGCTTTCATTCATGTGCTACTTGTTGAGCCTGCATAATCAGTAGAAATGAGGAAAATAAGAGAATTCTCTTGACAAGGGAAGATATTTTTCATATAGGAATTTCTATCTCCTACTTTTAAGGAAATGAAGTAAGATGTCTCTCTGCCCCAGCAACAATGCACCGACCATCATTTAAAACCAACGAGAGGGGCGCCTGGGTGGCTCAGTGGGTTAAGCCTCTGCTTTCCACTCAGGTCATGATCCCAGGGTTCTGGGATCAAACCCCGCCTTGGCCTCTCTGCTTAGCAGAGAGCCTGCTTCCTCCTCTCTCTCTCTGCCTGCCTCTCTGCCTACTTTGCTTCCTCCTCTCTCTCTCTGCCTGCCTCTCTGCCTACTTGTGATCTCTGTCTGTCAAATAAATAAATAAAATCTTTTTTAAAATATGAGAAACCATCACAACTGATGTAGGAAAGACACCAGGGTTCAAAGCCAATGGACCAGAAATAATTCTTGAGACACCTTTTGTGCAAAAAAGTGTTTTATTAAAACATGGGAACAGGACCTGTGGGCAGAAAAAGCTGCACAGTGGTCATGAGGAGTGGCCCATTATATACTTTCAAGTTGGGAGGGGGTTTGGGATAGTGTAAGTCTCTAAGGAATTTTGGAAGCAAGTTTCCAGGACCTCGAGGCGGGGTAGATATTGTTGGGAAAAGGTCATTTATTTACCAGTTAATAAAGCCAGAGTCATGAGAGCCTTCAGATGTATATTGGTGGGTCATATGCTTGGGGGATGATTACCAACATGTCCCATGGGGTTTTAAGAGATACAGGAAGTTTCCAAAAGAATTTTTATATGTTAAACTACGTTTATAAGGTCCCTAAGGTAGAGGTTTGGGCTAGGATTGCCTCTGCCTTTAGCAAAGTGTCAACATTAAGGCAGTTGAGTCCCTAGAGAAATGTCACTCTGCCTGTTTCAAGGACTTATCAATGTCAAGAAATTTAAATTTAAATTTAACAATTTCTCTTCTGCCTTTGTTTCTCACATCAACAACCTCAAGCTGTCGTTCTTTTCCAATAAGGTATTGTTCAAAACAACCCTCCCAATTTCCTACTAAAACTTCACAAAACTTGATCTTCCCTTTGTCTCCTCAGACTTACCTATGGTTTGCCATATTTGTTTGTCTCAAATTCCAATTTCCCTGTTGTTTTAGAATAATTTCATTTTACTTATAAAATAACTGATTATTTCATTTTTAAGGTTGACACCACTAAATGCAACATGACAGAACTATAGTTTACCCACTTACTTCAAATAACTGCCACAAAAGGCAGAATAAGCTAAAGGCCTTTGGAGAAGCTCAGTACAATAAGAATCCTAAATAAAGGAAAAGTTACAGATGAAGGATTTTTGAATGGTTTTAAAGGGTAGCTGCATATATTGGGGGTCTTGAAGAAATTCAGGATTGCTGCAAAGACAATAAAGCCCAGTAGTATGCTGAGAACCATTGGGAGAGCGTGTATTTATATTTCCCTTGAGTATATATTTGGTAATGAAGCTGCTGGTTTACACAGTCTGCATGAGCTCAGCTTATTAGCTAGGCAAGCAGCTTTAAAAAAATTGATACTTCACTTTACAGTACCACATAAGTGCATTTTCTTCCAATTGCATGTCCACATAGCCAATGGTCACTTATCAAAAAGACATGCTTTCCTGGATGTGGCAATGCAGTGTCACCTTTTGTTGCAGATCCAAAAACCCTTTATGCCTGGATCCATTTCTGGACTCTGTTCTTTTTGACTAGTTCATCTCTTTTTGCATCAATACCACATTATCTAAATTAGTTAGCTTTGTAGTAGGCCTTGATACTCAGTTGTGCTAGCCTTTCAGCCTTTCTTTTAAAAAAAAGTTACTTTTGTCGTTTTGCCTTTTCATAAGAATTTTTGAATAAGCTTTTCAACTTGTACATACACCCACAACATAAAACTTGATAGGATTTGAATTGAGGTAATGTTTAATCTATAGATTATGAGCTTGGCTTTGGGCTGTCTCATCTACTCTTTCTTTGCCAGAATTAACTTATGGGAAAATGATCAAATCTCTGTCTTCAATCTATAAAGAATTTAAGATGAATAGGGAAATAAAGCTCAGTTTAGCATCAAGAAGCCAGCAGTATTGTAATTTCCTCCCAAAAGAATTGCAGAAGAAAGGCAGCTTAGGAAAAAAAAAATTCCAGAAGGAAAGTTGTCCAAGGAAAGCTGATGGCCCCCACGTACCCTAGAAAGATTGAGATGATGCCTTCACTCTGCTAAATTCAGCTTCAGTTTGCTCACTTGATTGAATGGGCCACTCTCCATCCAGGGGAAACTTGCTCTGTATAGTATAATGAGGGCTACACAAAGGAAAGGAAGATTAGAACATGGAGATACAGAGCTGAGATGATCCTATTTACTCCTCAAATTTTGCTTCAGGAAAGAATCAGTGAGGAGAATGCTACAGACAGAAAGATCAAAAAGATCTACCCTCCTGCCCTCTGCACTATCAGATTTCATAATGCAGTATGGTTTTTTCCCCAGTGTCTTCCTCAGTCACATACCTGGCTAGTGTCCCAGATGTATCAAAATCCAGGGACTGCTCATCAGGTAGCCACTCTCCTTCATGCTCCTTCTTGCATAGACCTTGATGCACTGTTGATTTTCAGCAGAAGGTCAATGCCTTTTGGAAGGAAAATACTAGCTGTTCTGCCCTGTGTAGTTTTTATAGTAGCATCCTAAGTCATAGGCATATTTCTTTCTTCCTAAATTTTAAAAATATATCAGGGGACCTGAGACAACCTTTCTGGCTATCAAAGTTTACTCTCCATACTCATAAGTACATGCAATTAAGTGACTATGAGTACTCTGGACACCTAATTCACCTAAAGATAAACTTGCCTTAGTAACATTTCTGGATTCCAGTTAGTAATCAGCAACTCTAATAACAAACCCTCCCCTCTGGAACCTCCTTTATGTTTGAAATGATTCTGACAGATCCCACTGTGAAATGACTCTTCCCCCTTAGAAGTTGTTTGTGTTTTTTTCAGGCAGCCATTATCAATTATGATTGCTTTATCTTGATTTTTTCTACTTTTATTTTCCTTGCCCTGGCAAACATGTGACTGTGGTCATTTGTCTATCTCAGCCTTGTGAGCAGGTATCCTGGAAAGCTCATTTCTCTCCTGTCAGTTCCTGAGGGTAGAAAATGCCTTTCTAAAATCAGTGAGACTAGGGAGGTGGGTAAAATCCATGGGAGGACCTTATTTGTTATAAGTGAACAATGTGAGCTCAGGCCTTGGTGAGTTATAGATAGGGATTGCACTAGGTGGAGTTGTCACACAAAGGAAATTTATTCTCAACAAATAAGGAGAGAGCAGGGGAATGACTTCCAAAGCCATGACTCTCTGAGTAGGGGTTAGTGACTTCATTTTACTTAGAGTTAGGACTGAATAGGAAGATTACCAAGAGCAGGCCCAGGCCAGCAGGCCCCAGATAATGGAAAGTTATTAGCAATACTAAGAGATGACCAGAAGCCCTGCTTGAACAATAGATAACCACTTATTTCTGCTTCCATAAACAAGCTTCCTGCCACTGCTCTGACCACTGTTCCTGTCTAGGACACTACCCCCAATTTAATCCCACCTACCAGCAGTCATAACAGCCCTTGTAACCTGACCCCATGCACTGCTCTATAAAATCTCTGTAGCCCCACTACTCAAAGCTCAGAATTTTGAGTGCAAGCTCCTCTGGGCCCACCAGCGTAAAATAAACCCAAATTCTCCTACTTCTTTGAGTGTCACTTGGTTTCTCACTAGTCTGATTATTTTTCCATAACAGGATGAATATTCAGAAAGAGGAGCTTTGTTATCACTTTAAAGGCAAGCATAAGGTTAAACAGGAATACTTGGAAAACATGACTATACATGCATTCTATTGTTTTAATGAAGCGTGAGCTCTTCTAGCACAGAGACTATAGTATTATAATGAAGAAGAGATGACTGTTGAACAAAAAAGGGGCTATTAGCATGCTCTGAGATGAGATCTTGGGCTCATTATCCAGAGTAAGGATAGCAGGGCCTTGTTTACTTTTGAAATAGCACTGGGAGTTTTTAACCACTGATTTATTGTCTCTGATATGGCTACACTAGAGAGTGTTAGTTTTTGCATTCCCCCCTTTATTCCCCTTAAAAGTCCTTAACTACTGAAGCTTCTGTATTTATTTATAATGCTGACAGCTCCTAGGAAGTTCTGTAAGAAGTATGCTTGGACAAGTAGGGAATAGATCACAGAAAATAGCTGGGGGGCATAAAATGACTGCTCTTATGTCACAAAAGCTATGTTTCATCTCTCTTTTTGTGGGAATCCCTAACTCTTTCTGCTTACATTGCCTGTCAGGAAAGGATACAGGCTAAGTAATCAATGAATAATGGGAAGGCTGTTATCAATGTTATTTCTGGTGTTGCCTCAGTCAGTATTAGAGCAAGTCACCACTTGCTCCAAGTCTCTCTTAGCTACTGAACTATTGTTTAGATATTTATAAGAAGGTCTCTTTCTAATTCTCTTAGAAATGGGGGTGGGAGCAGATATTTTCCAAAGGCAGGGCCTGGACCTTTCATGGCATTATGTTCATCTTCTATAGTAACATAAGGGATGTTTTAGACAGCAATGCATAGCTGGGATTTCTAAATATCCAGATGACTTCACAGAGTTTGGCCTCTGTGAGCCACAAAAGCCAGAACAGTGAGCAGCAGCATCTGTCCATTAAGTAACGGAGGGGGATCTGACTATGCCAACCCAAAATATGACATTTTGGCAAACTGATTATTTTAAATTAAAGTTACTTGAGAAACAGTGAAAAAATATATTCTGGCTCTCTTTTGTCCCTTTGAAAACAGAAAATAAATCTCCCATGTAAAGGGTACCTTCCCTGTGTTACCAACTTAGGTCTTTGGGCTTTCCAAGCAATAGAAATTTATTAGGGGCCAAATGGGTGTTCCAGGCTAGACTTATTCTTGAGAACAAGGGAGATAGCATGAAGGAAAAGATCCTTCAGGTTGGCTCCCTGAACAAAGGTCAAGGAAAGTTTTTAAAGAGGTTGAGGCAGGAAAGGAGTGACCTTTAAGCATGTAAGGACAGAGAGATACAGGAAGTTGGACACACAGACAGAGTGGACAGAATTGGTTTGGCGTGAATCATATGTCTCAGTAGCATGTTAAATGTCCCCCTATGTGATTTTTAATATCATGATGAAGAAAAATGTCAATGAAAGTTCAACACTGGGGCCAACCTTGGCACAGACTGGTTTGGTTTAGTCTTCACAAGTTTTCATAGTTGAGTACCTCCTTTAGGTAAGCATCCTGCCTCCATGTTCCTGCAAGATATGCTACTCAAGAGGCACAGATTTTTAGCTATCAAGGAACTCTGAGTTAGGCAATTAGGGTTGAGGGGATTCAAGTCCAATAACTCTTCTGTCTCACCTGTAACAGGTAAAAGGAATCCTTATTACCAGACATAAGGAATTTATGGGCCAGAAGGCTGTAGAAACAAAACTTGTTTCTTCATCAATAATTTATTACACCAAGATCAAACAATTTTGCCTTGTCATTTCTTCACAAATATATTATGTTCTTGTCTGAAAGGTATAAAAGCTTCCTGCTTTGGCTACTGCTTTGACTCTTTCTAGCCCTCTCTTTTTTAATGGGATTCCTGTGCTTATGAAACTATTTTTCCTATATATATATATATATAGGAAATATATATTCAATCGATATGACATATTAGGGAAATAATATGTCATAAATATATATATATATGTATATATATACATACATACATATATATAATATATTTTATATATA